>JALIZH010015366.1:152500-415000 GCA_030522465.1 Rhipicephalus appendiculatus | reverse complement strand
CTAGTTTTAACAAGTGTTCAAGGGAAGGAACTGCTTGTGTGGTACTGGTGACAATTACATTTTTTTTGCGCTATGTTGCATGGAGCGAAAGAATGGGGTCTGCGCAAATGCAAAAAAAAAAAAAAAAACACGTTCCGCGAAGTTCTTTAGTAAGTTCTGTTCGGCTGTTCACGACTGAGAGTGTTCTCTTTCTTAGCCTGTTTTCATCAACGTTGCTGTTCGAAAAATTTTGCTTTTTTTGCTACTTGAAGACGAACTTCTCACGAGGCATACGCCTTCTGAATGATTGAGAGCGCTATAAGATCAGCACGTTCAGTCCTAGGTGATCCAGGTACTGCAGCAACAAGTTAACGCATTCGTTGCCCATTCTCCGCTGAAAATGGACTACTTCCAAAAATATTGAACCTGCTGGCCTAACCTTATGAATAATGTTGTGGTGGAGTGCTATTATACAAAGCCACGAAAAAGTTCGTAGATGCATATCTGCTATAGACAAATGAGCATAAAGTTTATAAGGCACGTCTCCCAGTTGGCACTTGCAGATGACTAAGTGTCATTTGGACACTCTGGTCTAAAATTAGCCTAGCCATCTTTTTTTTTTTAGCACACGGATGCCCTGTGTAAAATATTCGTTTGACTTAAAAGCTATGCTCTCGAGCTAGTCACTGGCGCAGATAGGGTAACGACTGGCCTGCGCAATCCAAGCTGTTGTGGCGGTAATGGATAAACAAAAATCATGACCGCCAAGCAAAAAAAAAAAACAATAGAATTATTTGCTAACATTATTCACATGAGCAAATTTTAGCCAATTATTAGCAAAACCGAAGAAACAATCTTCGATCCCAAGTTTTTAATTCGTGAGGCTGCTTTTGGTCCGCAAGCATTCCTAGCGATAGGACTGTTGCCTTCATTAATGACACGGTCAGCATCGCGAACAGCGAAATATTTTTTTATGAAGATTTATAGCGTTAGGCATGTTTCTTTTTTTGTGTGTGTGTGTGGATATGAGACAGGGACATTTTATTCTAATCTCACGGATGAACGTGCTCTGGCCGGTGTACGAGTGCTCAAAACGATCGGGGACCAATTTTCAATATTTTGCGCATTTCCGCTGCATAGTGAATGAGGCAAGCATTGTAACAAAACAAAAACAAAGAGTCCTTTGACTGTTTTCGCTCTTAAAGCTCGAGGTAAAACGTCGGGTGTCCGCAAGGAACCTTCCGCGTCGTTCCTTATCATGTGCCTTTGCTTGTCAGCCGCGCCCACTGACGGAGACAGTTCGCGCAACCGCCGCTCCGAGTTTGCCCGCGGCGTGAGCCGAGTACGAGCGAAGAAAGGGCCGCGATTCTACCGGGGGCGCCACAGCCAGCTTTGCACGTTAGTTCCGGCGCTGGAGTTTGGACATTCTTGCATGGTCTGTGATCGGCTGTGCTTCGACTCTACTTTGTCTACGCCCAGGAAAGACATAGCGTGAGCCAATAAGGCCACGTTAAGCCACTAAGGATAACCAGCTTCGCTGTTTCTTAGGCTTTACATGGCTAGTGTAAACTTCTACATTTTTTTTCGGGAGCTCTGACTTGCCACGTATTTGGCTTTCTAGAGAGAGACGCGAACTCTCTTTGGAGATCATTACACTGCCATTAAACTCCCGAATCTCGACGTAGAGCCTTTGGACCAAGAATAAAGTTAACGTGTCTCCTTAACTCTTTCGTTACCGTGTCCATAGGACATGGGTCACCGGTGACCCATACGCGCCACAAGCTATTTTTAAAATATGAGCGCTCCTATGGACTTGCAGCGCCATATGTCGTATTCTCTAGGCACCAATCTTTCATTTTTTTGCGTAGTTTGTATTTTTCCCGTGCGGCGGAGATTTAAGCGGCGGTTCCGTCTGTTTACGAAGATGGCAGACGCTTTTGTTGCCGGTCCCTCGCGCGAACGACGCCTTTCTGGCGATTCTGTTGCATCTGGAAGCGATCATTTGGCTGCTTCTAGCAGCAGTGATTCAGATGATGAAGAAGCTTTTTTTAATTACACAATTCCACATATGTTTTGTGTAGTGAAGTCATACATAATGATGTTCTGGCGCCGTCTGCGACACTGTACTTTCCCAGTTAATATTTTTTTCTTGAGCAACCATAGAGCGCAATATGTCCATATGTACATAGTTCAATAGGCCATTTCTTTCCCTTTTTACTAATATTTACTGTGCTTCTCTGTGTGAGAAATTTGTGCAATAAAAAGAAAAAAACTGTGCAACCTGGCTGAACAAGACACCTTCTACTGGGCAACATGTAAACAAGTGTAACTCGTGCAGTTGTTGAGCTAGGTCAGTGAAACTTTCCTGTTAGGTAGATGTCTCCTATCTAAACAATTTGTATATTTCAGAATATTTTCAAGATTTACTTTTTTTATGTAGTAAACATACAATTGCAAATGTTCTTTCAAATTTGCAAGAAATGTTACCTTTAACGATTTTTTCTGCATATTAGTTTCCAAGTTAAGTTTTTAAACTTACACACGTCAAAAGTACATTTACTTAGCTTTCTTTTGATGTATTGCATTACAGTATAACCTTTTTATTACTTGTTACAAAAAATACCAACAAAAACCTACGAAAAGTTGCCCATTTTCCCACGGTAACGAAAGAGTTAAAGAGAGTCGCATGCTCGGCAAGTCCGGACTAAACGAAAAGAGTAACTATGTTTTTTTTTTTTTTTTTTTTTTTTTTTTTTTTTTTTCCATTTTAGCGTGAACGATAGCACTTCAGAATCGCTTCGATGACTGCTTGAAAGACATATATGCTAAATATAGCGGGTAATATATCTAGCTGCGAATATTCATAAAATATAACTAGCCTCTGCTGCTTCCACCCTTTTAACTTAAAGCGTATGGGCAGCAATAATTTATGAGCAGGGAAACAATCAAAGACCAACGTTGCGAGGAAACTACCTAGCGAACTAATGATCAAAAAAAATAGGCATTAATGGACCTTACGAACGCCAGATTGAACTTCCTCCTCTGTTTATTCATCGTCAGTTCGCGCACTTAACTTTACGCTGGCCAACATGCCTTCGCACGTTTTGTTGCCTGCCCCATCACGACTTTACACAACGGCAGCCTCAACCGCATATGACACCTCGACAGTGCTGCTTTCACTTCGATCTTCTTCGTAAGTGCTTCGAGATAAGTGCGCCGTGAGCGACTAATAAACGTGTCACAGATTTTTCTCGAACAACACCAGCAGCACAGAAGACGTCGCACGACCCTCTGGGTTAGTCCTAAATTTTCGTTGCGAAACGAGACTGCTCGAGAACAGAAGAAGCAACAAGGAGTTCTAGAATCACTCGGCACCGAGAGGACCCCAGGGACTCGTTTTGCGAGCTCCTTTATTGCATATATATTTTTGGTCTCACCCGTTGCCCCAGCACGAAAGAGCCGGCGACGACCGGGCAATAGCACCAACTCTTTTTTTTTCTTTAGCTCTCTCCTCGCACTACTTCAGCATGTCGTCCCAAAAACAGGCCTGCAATCTCATCGCGCGTCTTTCTTGTTTTCTTCTCCGTTTTATACCGCCCTCTGTCCTTCTCAACGAGCGGCAGCGCGTCTTCGCGCGACTGCAGCGACGACGACGACTCGCGTTTAACAACTCTTCGGACTCGTCGACCAGAACGAGGCCATCACAACAAAAGAGTGTCTCCGCTCTTAGCCCCCCAACGAAGTGTCTCAGCGCTGTACTCAACGGGCGAGCAACGAATAAGAAGGAATGTGGGACAAGTAGATAGAAAAACAAGAAACAAAGGGAAAACAAGCCTAAAGCTGATGGCATTGTCGCAAGTTGCTCGCTGATATTTCTTTTTCGTCTTTCTCTCGACCATCAATTCCAGGCGAGAGGCCCTGCCCTGGCTGTCTTTTTACGGCTCCTGGAGCGGCGATTACGACTGCTCGCTGACCGCCCGCAGTGTGCGCTGCCGCGTTCTGTGCGAGACAGAAAGAATTGCGCGAGTAACCATTTCTTTCTTTTACTTTCTCAACCTTATTTCTACGTTCTTAGTTCATTTTCTACGTCGCTCTGCTTAATTGCTTCTTTCTACTATCCCACCGCCACGTTTATCCGGTTGAGGTATAATGTTAGCTCCAAGCGACAAAGCCAACCCCCGACGCGGCCAACGTTAAGAGGCTCGGCCGTGTTCACTCGAGCTGGCGTTAGCTTACTTATTACGTAAGAGACATTTTGTGTCGTCTGACAAAGTCTGGAATCATCCGGACTTGCGTGTTTGTAGAAGGACAACGAGGCAAAGTATATAAAAACACTCCTACACACGCTTATATATCGATGAAAGAAGAGGAAATAAAAGAACAACAGGGGCCTTGGCTATGGAGAATCGTGTGCTCCGAAGTAGGGATAAAGGCGTTCCTGGCCAACTTGTTCTATCCCGACCTTTGCGCAAGGAGAGGTCCCAGAGAGAGAAGAAAAGACTGATGTAAAGGCTGCCAGGCTTATCATGGCAGCCCTTGGTTGGTTATCCGCACTTAGAGGGAAGGGTATAGATTAAACAATTCGCAGACCCCGTGCCTTGTGAGAATCGGTTTCATGCTAAGCCGTCGGCGAGTAATTGTCTACACTGCTTTTTCTGGCTTTGAGCCGAGCGTTACGAGGTGGACTGACGTGTTTTTTTTAGGTGTGGTTGTTGTGTGCAGATTGCGGGCTTACCAGTAATGTCGACTACACTGGCGTTTAAAGGGTAACTTATGGTCTGACGTAACATCAGCATTCACGTTAGAGATAACACGTCAGTATTATCGAAGCGAAGTGCATTTTACGGTGCGATGACTTGAATATCATACGTCACTTTCGTTAGCGCATTCCTCCGGGGTCGAGTAACGCTTGAATATAGTTTGCTGAATCATAGGAATACAAATGTAATGTTTATTCGACTGTTATAAAAGCGGAGCCAACACTGGAACCACAATTGACGTTAACTGACATGACGCCTGTGTGATAGGCGTCTATATGTAAATTTTTATTGCTTCGGTTATAAATATGAGGCACATTCCGCACCTTGTGGGAAGTCGCTTTCATGCGAAGCAGGCAGCAAGTAGTTCAATGCTGCATTATTTGCCTTTGGTCCAAGCGCTATGAGGTGGATCGACGTGTTTTAGGGGCGAAGCTCCTCTAGCCGGGGCTATATGTCCCTGGCGCCGTGTACACTAGATGGCGCTGGCGATGACAGAGAGAGAGAGAAAAGTTAAGTGAAAGGCAGGGAGGTTAACCAGAAGAAAATTTCCGGTTTGCTACCCTGCACTGGGGAAGGGGTAAGGGGGGGATAGAAAGGTAAGGAGGGAAAAAGAAAAGAGGAATTGACGAAAAAAAAGATAGAAAGAAAACGCGCACACACTCAAGCACGGGAGTGTCATAGTCGTTTAGCAAGTCCGGTGGACCGCAGAAACCTCAGCAGCGCCTTCGTCACTTTCTGATTTAAAGCTCGAATGCTCCTGCACTCCAAAATTGACTGCTCGGAAAGCGGCCAGTCATCGAGCCGTGCTAACGTTGCCGAAAGTTGTTGCCTCTGGGAGCTGTAATGAGGACAATCACATAGGACGTGTGAAATGGTTTCCTCGCTGCCACAGTGATCACACGCAGCGCTGTCTGCCATTCCAATTCGGTAAGCAAAGCTGTTCGTGAATGACACTCCAAGCCACATGCGGCAGAGGACTGTTGTTTCGGATCGGGATAGCCCGGATGGAATTTGTAATTGAAGGGACGGATCCAGACGGTGAAGGCGGGTATGCAGATAACCGGTCGTGTTCCACACTGAATGTGTTATATCACGTGCGAGTGAGCGGATCTTAGATGCTGCATCGTTTCTTGATAACGGAATGGCTTCCTGCACGCCACTTTCATGAGCATTCCTGGCAGAATTAACGGCATGCTCGTTGCCGTCGATGCCACAGTGGCCTGGAAGCCACTGGAATCCACTGGAAGCCACTGGAAGCCACAAGATCGAGTGCCGTATATATAGGCACTGGATCTTGACCTGCAAGGTAGTTCCGGTGGGAGATTTCTCCTGTGCGTTGTTGAACAATAAAAATTCGCAGCGTGCGCGTTAACTGAAAACGGACGGCGGGTCTCTGTGTCCAATCGGAGTCTTCTGTCTCTCATTGCCCATTAGCAGCGATTGGCATGTTCCAGTAGGAAACACCGGTCAATCACTGCGTGATTGCGCCTCCCCAGGTTTATCTCCTGCGCAACGCCGCGATGACCGCCAGCGTCAACGCCGCCGCCAGTGTAAGCGTTAGCTCCCGCTGCTTCGCATCTACACATGGTTCCCTTTAGCGGGATACGGTGTAATTTTTAACTAGGATATCATATTGTTATACCAATGGCAAGTATTTACGACACAGAATCGATACAATGACAAACATGAGCTTACATGATTGCATAATGCGACTATGTTGAAATAATTGTTTTAACAAAGCTGTAAGAATTTACACGCACGATATATCTTTAATAACAGGTAAAAGCATGAATGATATGGCATATCATGGCATGAATGTGGCATGAAAGTCTCAACCACGCAGCAAGCGAACGACCAGTCAATTCTGCATTAAACATCGGACACCTTTACTGAAGATGTATGTCTAAAACATTGCTGGATATATATTTTTTTTAATCTTAACTTCTTAGTGTTAGTTGTAAGCTGCTTTCTGTACCTATCTCTTATCCTGTCCTCTAGTGTTGCATTTGTGCTGTCTGTTCACTGAGAGTGGTTTAGCGTCATCGTTATCCTTAGTATAATGTGCGATTCGACGAGAAGAAAATAGTGCGTATAGTGGGATTCATTGAGGCATTCTAGACAGGCCTTGGTCTTCATTGCGCGATAAAACACCAGCCATCATTCATACACTCGCGTCCTTTGGGCTGCTACTGCTGTCAGTTGAAGCATAGCGGCGTAAAAAAATTCGGTGATACATAAGGCTCAATCTTCGATATCCTAATAACAAAGTCGCTGGCACGTTCACAACAGCTGCAAGAACGAAGTATCCAACTGAAGCAACCATCTCGTTCAGATTTGGCGTTATAGGACACTGTTTCACTTCTGGTATAGCACCATAAAACTTAGCCGACGGCTGGAAGCCGGATGCCCATAGGTCCATAAATTTTGGCTGAAGCTTCAAAATCGCTAAAAAGGACGAAAAAAGAAACCTAAATCAAGCTCGGCTGACCTTCAAGGAGGTACTTCCTGGAATAAGGCAGTTGCTTGGACTGCGAGTCGTTTACTGTCGCCACGACGTTCAAGAGAAGACGGTTCCTACAACGGGAGAGTGCCATAATCTACACAGTTCTACGAAAAACGAATGCGAGCAAGAAAAAAGAAATTTCTTTTTATTTGCACGAGCACTATCCAGCCGATCGGTTACTCAGTATTGCGAATGTGGGGGGAGGTGTCTGCTTGACAGCTGTTTTCCGGAAGGGCGAAAGAGGACGAGACTCGGCGGTCAAAGAAAAGACGGGCAAGAAATAGCGAGGCACAGATGAAGGGGATTCCAGTGAGAAGCAACCCCAAGAAAACGATGCAAACCTAACAAACGGACCAATCGGAAGGACGACGAACGACGGAGTAGAAGCGGGAGTGCTGGAAAAGAAGCAACAAGCATATTCGCCATCCCGTTCCTTCAGGAAAAGGGGGAGTAGGGACGAGTGCCTTGGTCCTTCCATCCATCCATCCTTCCAGAAGGTTTGGCGCCATCGGACAGAAAAGAAAACGGTCGTTGCTGTTGCTCCGTCTGGAGGGACGAGTTATACGACGGGACCGGAGTCGACGGGGGACCCGGGGCAGAAAGGAAAGGAAGGAATAAACATTGGGTATGCAGTCGGACATCAAGGGGATGTTGCCTGGATATATATAGTCGGGACGACGACGCGTTTCCCCGTCCATTTGTCACGGTAGATGTTTACGCCCTGCTTTTCCGGAGTTCCACCTGCTTTCGGCGGGTTTTCCGTCAACCGAAACGGCGTAGGACGGGCAAACCAAGCGAGAAAAGGAAATAGAGGCACGATTTTAGAAATAGAGTCGTTCGAGCTTCACTTCCTTCTCGGTTGTTAGAAAGCCTACAAGTATGGGAGCGGGCATCGAAGCGGCTTTGCTGCATTTGAAATGTACGTTGGCGTCATCCGGGTCGGAGTATATTACAAAGTACGAGTCTTCCGATTCCGTTTGCGTCCTCAGATGTGTGCCATTACCCGTCGTGTACACGTACCAGAGACGTTACTATCCGGCTCTGGCCACTGCGCGATAAACAATTATATAACCTGAAATCGCGTAAGTGTATGCCAGTTGGTAATCCATTACAACGCTTATAGCGCACAGAAGGAACAGGACAAAGAGTGGACACGCTGTTTGCGAGTCTCCCCTCTGAGCTGTGTTCCACTGGTGCGCTGTAAACGCTGAAATGCATATTGGTATGTTGATAGTTTTAAACAGGAGACTCAGTACACAGCATATAAACAGCACATTAAAGTTGAATAGACTCGTCTAACTGGGCAAGATGCAAGAACTTCATGAGTGACTCTGTAAGCACGTTGTTTATAACCCGACAGTTGCAGTAGTACTGAAGTAGGCCCAAGTTTCAGGCCACCTTTCCTCGAAATGTGTATTGGGAGTTGTCGTGCTCCACTGAATGGATATCCAATGCGGCCAACTGTAGTATGACGTTGCTACTGAAGCCACTTGGGACACTTCGACTGCTGTGCCTTCCGGCGATTTCCAAGCCTGATTCACATCTGTGATGTGCATCTGTTATGGGTATTTGGTTTCGAAGTACTGACAATCGCCTACCATGATTGTCTAACGAACGGGCGCTTTAAGTAGTATATCCCTCATCATCACCATCAGCCTGACTACGCCCACTGCAGGGCAAAGGCCTCTCCCATGTTCCGCCAATCAACCCGGTCCTGTGTTTTCTGCTGCCGCATTATGCCTGCAAACTTCTTAATCTCATCTGCCCACCTAATGTTCCTGTCTCCCCCTGACGCGTTTGCCTTCTCTTGGAATCCAGTCAGTTACCCTTAATGACCAGCGGTTATCCTGCCTACGCGCTACGTGCCCGGCCCATGTCCATTTCTTCTTCTTGATTTCAACTATGATATGCTTAACCCCCGTTTGTTCCCTGACCCACTCTGCTCTCTTCCTGTCTCTGAAGGTCTGAAAATTAATATCCGTAAAACTGAAGTATCTCCTTAGATACATTCAAATCATTCCGCAACCTGTGCAACGTACCTTCCCCATTTCATCCTCCTTTCAGCTACTGCGAACTATTGTGCGTGCGTGTGTGCGTGCGTGTGTGTGTGTGTTTGTGTGTGTGTGTGTGTGTGTGTGTGTGTGTGTGTGTGTGTGTGTGTGTGTGTGTGTGTGTGTGTGTGTGTGTGTGTGTGTGTGTGTGTGTGTGTGTGTGTGTGTGTGTGTGTGTGTGTGTGTGTGTGTGTGTGTGTGTGTGTGTGTGTGTGTGTGTGTGTGTGTGTGTGTGTGTGTGTGTGTGTGTGTGTGTGTGTGTGTGTGAGATAGGGGGTGTTAATGAGCCATGCGTGCGTGTGTTCTTTTCCCCATTCTGAGCGACCACCATGACGCGTTGAAGCTAAGTGACCGTGGCAAAGGTTGTCGGGAGAGTCTGCTACGCGAGGATTCTCCAATCCAATTTGCAACCTTCCGAAGCCTGAGGTGCTTTCACATGCTGCGACGCGTTGCTCTGGCAACGCCGGGAGCCCACGTGTTGTCGTCGTCGATGCAAGCGCTTCCAGTCCAGTCAGCTCTTCTCCACCCTTTTCCCGGTGCTAACGCAATTCGCTCCGCGTAGATGGTCGTGCGATGCATGTAATGAGTTTGTCAGGCACAGTGCTTCCACCGACACAATTCAAACAAACAAACAAGTAAAAAAATCCAGCATCGACACATCGGGAAGTAACCGGCTCTTCAATGCCGTCCAACACTTTCTGTTATTTTTGAAAAAGGCACCCACAGGCGTCCATTTAACGCTTGTTTGGTTGTTGTCGTCGTCGTCGTCGTCGTTATCGTCATCGTCGTCGTCGTCCTAGTTGTTGCTGTCGTTGTTGTCGTCGTCGTTGTTGTTGTTGTTGTTGTTGTTGTTGTTGTTGTTGTTGTTGGGGGTTGTGGTAGGGGTGGTGGTGGCGGTGGTGGTGGCAGTGTGTTTATCAAATGCAAAGCGAGTGATGATCATATCCTGCTGTGGGCAATGCAAAGCAGGGCTGGTCAATGTAGTTTGTATTCTCATGCCACAGATGCAACACGAAGTTACCTTTTCGTGCGGCGCCAGGGGTCGAACCGCCCGAAGGCATGGTGCCAGAAAGCAATGGAAGTTTTTTGGATCAGGCTGTGTGCGTGACAAATGACATGTCAGGAAAAACGTTAAATTCTGCTACGTGGCCCGTGATTCAGCGCGGAATTAACGAGTGCTTTACCACCGCCATATCGGTGGCAGGCCAGCAGAAACTTATTGTTGAATTTGCGCGTGGTCAAAGTGCTATAAAGCTGGCCGAGTGTTTACAACATAACCTAGAATAGTGCACTAAAATGCTAGTGCTGTCTGCATTGCCTCATGACGGCAGTGCCCATGAAATTCAACTATTTTGGTTCCGAGAGTTACGGAGTAAGACCACGCTCATAAACGGCGCGCAGGTTTTTTCAACTGAGTTGAGCACGTAAAGCAGAGAAAGCAAAGTAAACCAAAAGAAAGAAAGAAAGAAAGAAAGAAAGAAAGAAAGAAAGAAAGAAAGAAAGAAAGAAAGAAAGAAAGAAAGAAAGAAAGAAAGAAAGAAAGAAAGAAAGAAAGAAAGAAAGAAAGAAAGAAAGAAAGAAAGAAACTCTCCACTATCCTGTCATTGTTTTCTTTCTATGATGATGTGTTTGCCATAGATTTCGTACGTACTGAACTACTGCGGCGAACGTTTAATGCATCGTCGGCCCTATCCTACAAGAGAACATTCATGAAGCTCTCAAATCACTTCATTACAGCTGCTGCGCCAAGTTAAATGCACATTGCCTCTTTTTCTCATCCGCCATTAATCCGAATTCCCTTCTACCTTCTCACACTACAGTTGCAAGAAAACGCCTCAGCTTTAGCTCTATTCGAACGCCTGATTTGTTATCCCTGTCTTTGTTCTTTTTTTCTATCTCTCCCTGTCTCTCTTTCTACGGTCGGCGTGCGTACCGCGCTTGTTTTGAGGCGCGCAAAAAAGTACAGTGGCGCATATCGTAATCTTTCGAAATGTGCAGTCATCTGTATTGAATGGCGCTGACGAAAATTTTCAAGTGACTACAAAAAAAAAAACGCGAAGGCGACTAGGTGTCGCCTGTGTGCCATTCGAACAATCAGGGCGCAGAGGCAACGAGAAAAATAAAATGGAAGAGACGGACACTTATGTCGCTCCCGCATCCATCACAACATATTTCTTACTTATTGCATGTTTTGGTGTGTTTCTTTTCCCATTTTCTTCTGCCGCTGAGGATGGAAATGCGTCCGCGTGTACATTTGTCCGAGGCCGACAGCCGGCAAGGAACGAAGCGTTCTCTCTGCGCGCGCGACTTGCAAGCGCACGCGACGCTTTGGCAGCCCAGAGAAAATCGGCAAAGGAAAAGTCTTTTTAACGGCGTCGAACGAGGGATATCAAAAGGCGTGCGCACAAGAAAGGCAATAAACTGTGAATGGACGGAAGGCCGAAGTGAGCATAAGATAATGGCTGGGACCAAATCGCGATGGTTTACGATCCTAAGCCCTCTTTGTTAGGATATTTGGTACTAAGCTATCCACTATCGAAACCGGTGGAAATGTTCTCTTATGAGGAATCCTTGTCTAAGAAGTTTTTGTTTTGTTTTTTTAACAGCGGGGCTGTATTCCTTTCAGTGTATGTCTTTTTACTAGCTCAGTATAGTCCATAATGATGATATATAAATTCCCCTACAGCACTATTCGCTATACCAAACCCACCATAGTAAGAGCTTCACTGTCTTCCATCTTTATAGTCGAAGTCCTCCGAATTTTTGTTGAATTCTGGCACGGTCCATCTTAAAGTAAACAAGCTAGCCCAAAGATAGGAGCCGACTCCAACGAAACAAGCTCCAACTCCGGTCGACGGCGGCGCCATCTTGAAGTATCGATTCCTCTCCTCAAAAAAACCTTCATACCTTAATTGAAAAGCACTCTTCGGGGTGCGCTGAAGGGCCAGCAGGAAGAACCCACTCTACCAGTGCAGCTCCTTGGTGACGTCTCTCAGACAGAAAGAGAGAGAGAATGCGGAAAGGTGCTGTGCAAAACGGTGTTCTCTCCACGGAGCAGGATGATGGCGAGTGTTGTCAGCGACTCTCCGTGTACCAGAGTTGAGCAATAGGATTTATGCTTTGTTTGGGCGCGGCCTGCGGTGCTTTGCGCGTATAGGGTTTAGATGGAGCCACCATTGCTCTCGTCTCAGCGGTTAATATTTTATTTTGATGCGTAAGCAGTCTTCGGTTAAAGTTCTCCGAAGAAACTCGTGTGGGGGGTGCGTGTGGGTGAGTGTGCAACAGCCCGGCGTAGTAGCAAAGAAAGAAAGAAAGAAAGAAAGAAAGAAAGAAAGAAAGAAAGAAAGAAAGAAAGAAAGAAAGAAAGAAAGAAAGAAAGAAAGAAAGAAAGAAAGAAAGAAAGAAAGAAAGAAAGAAAGAAAGAAAAAACCAACAAAAGTACAGTCGAGGCGAAAATAAGTTACGCCACCACACTATCCGCAAGACCGGGTGTCCCAGGGTCCACCGCATTTCCTCAATATCTACCAGAAGTCATTAGTACTGGTTAGTGTCGGCTAGTGTTGACTAATAATAGTCAAAGTCGGCGAACTATATATGACTATATCATAGCTGTCTCCGTCAGCGTTTCTATGTGTTGGTCAAACTAGAGTGTTCCAAACAATGATTATGGACAGTTTCCAAGCAAGAAGCTTGTGGTTCAATTTTCTTTTAATATGAAGCATTTCTTAGCGATCTTCAGGCATTTTGGCCGTTCTTATCTATCTATCTATCTATCTATCTATCTATCTATCTATCTATCTATCTATCTATCTATCTATCTATCTATCTATCTATCTATCTATCTATCTATCTATCTATCTATCTATCTGCCTACGTCTGGGCGCTGTCCTGGTCGTCTCCATAACTTGTAATATACTAAAATCGGCATAGCAGGGGATCAGCGCATGGCGAACACGACTAACTGGTCATGACATAAATAACGCACGGTGCCGGTCACGTGCGTCATGAAACCCCTTCTCTCAATCACGTATGACACATACCCGCATACCACAGTCCATGTTATGCGGGTATGCGCCTCAGATGATTGACAGTCTCAGTCAACACAGTATCAGGGAACATACACATCGTATATTGCCGACAGATCCCCCCTCATTGTCATAATCGATATTACTATCACCCACCGATTATAACAGCTTTGGTATAACGTCAATTGTGGTTGTAGCGCTGGCTATGCACGCTTAGAGCTATTCATAATTAGCTGTCTTTATAAATAAATTAATGTCACAATATACACACCAATCAAAAGTAATACACAAATAATTTTGGCCGGTCTCTTGGAGCTCGTGCCACGAACACCTAGAACATTTTCTCTCGACATAATACTCCATTAATGCCATGTGCACGAGTCAGATTGATAGAGACCCGCTTCGTAGAGGTAGGCTACTTGGGCCACATACTCCCAGGTAGTCTACGAATACGATAAGCGCCATCCAGTGAAGCTAATTTACGTAGCATTGTCCAGGGCTACCGGCGTCGATGGCTTATACCTCATGACCAACACAAATAGTCACTTCAGGTTACGACAAGTCGCCAGCTGTATCGACTGACAGTTTGTCGTCGAAATGACGGGGTAGCAAACAGGCCTCTAGACGCTGTCTTGAACTGGGCTACCGCCTTCATTCGATGCCACAACCACAACAGTCACCTCACGCTTGCTGCTCTCAACGTACAGTCTCTGAACGCTCACGTTCACGACCTGGACAAAGACGCTGTGTTTACAGAAACTGGCATGTTAGCGCTTTCTGAAACCTGGAGCGATGAGCCCACTGCAATCGTGGTATTACAATGCGTCGTCCTCGGCACGCCACTTCATTCGAGGCGCAGCGGCTTCGCCATATGGAAGACACGGTGATGCGCAACTTGAGCGTAGGCCACATCACACTTTTCGGCCGCCAGACACCTAACCCACACAGACAAGCAGTCGAATCAGCGTCGTCTACGTTGCGCATATCAATCACAAAGACATTGCGCGCACCGCGCCATATGCTTGAGCCCCGGAGCGCAATGAAGTCCTTCCAGCCATTCAAATCTTATACTTCATCGTTTACGCAAGTAACAGGGTCCATAATTCCTACAATACCTCTGCTGAGAGGACCATGCCCCTCAATATTACCGGTGACTTCAACATTTACTTATCAAAACCTAACAACGCCTGGTTCTTACACTTAGTGAAAAAATATTTTCGGTGTGGACAGGGCAGCACAAGACCTCGTTCCCACGTCCAGGACAGGAATTATCATCATTTATTTCTTCGTAAAAGGCATCCATGATTTTCAACAGCTGTACTGTACGTCACATTTCACTGGAGATAGACCCCTCGTCCCCACGATCATGAACGGATCCGATAACAAGTCCTGTCCGCCGAAGCTGCCGGTGCTCACTGGTCACTTCATTGATGACCTCCTTCAGGAACTGTCATGCACCCCTTGCACCGTGTACACGTGCTTGTGAAACGTGCGTGAGTTCTGCATCATAACGGACAACATCGCTTCTGGTGGTGGTAATACCCATGTTGCTGTTGGCATCGTTACGCAACTGTAAACAACATAACACATTTGCGACTCTTCAACCTAAGTCTGTGAGTACAACATTCGAACATTTCTTTAGTGTGATTTCGTAACGTATCGCTCAATAAAAAAATTACGCCACAGTCACCTTTCCGCCGCACGCTTCGCATAACATCGATCACCATGGTACGTGGGGTGTGCCGAATGTTCTTCTGAGAGAGATCGAGAGAGTGTGAAGAAAGGTGTCACGCGACGTTCATGAGGTGTGTTTGGGTTTCTAAGAGGTAAGAGAGGGTGATGCGCAAATGTACTAAAGTTGAATGCCCCCCAGCTCCCCCCCCCCCCCCCCCCCCTACATTCTTTTTTCAGGCTGCGTCCGTGAGAGGCGACTGCGTAAGCACGGAAGCCGTGCACGGGTAAGGGTATAAGTGATTAGCTGGAACTTTCGCTTATACACAATCACAGAGCTCTTGCTACTACACGGCCCCCCGGAGCCTAAGATACCAATGAATTCTGGTGGGACATGATTAACTCCGGCTGCAAAAATCTTATTATTTATCGTTTTCCCTAGGTTAGTTAGTTAGTTAGTTCGTTAGTTAGTTAGTTAGTTAGTTAGTTAGTTAGTTAGTTAGTTAGTTAGTTAGTTAGTTAGTTAGTTAGTTAGTTAGTTAGTTAGCGTTTCTTGGTGTGTAATAGGGCACGCGATCTCCGCGCTGCTGAGGTGAAAGGTGTCGGCATCAGCCACTTTCCCAAAGGAAATTTAGGGTAACCGCTTAAGTGCCACATTCCAGAAAGAAATGCGAAACGCAGCCCCCTTGACAAAAGAAGCTTTTAATGCAAATGAGTTCTGCGGAAACCCGCAAGGTGGCGGAAGGGTTATGAAAGGGGAAATTGACAACCACCCGTTTGTGGCACGAAGCCACAAGGAAATCCGTACGGATTTCTCAGAAAGAAAAGCTTCTTAGTTGCCGAAAAATTCGTCCTGGTCCGGGGTTCGAACCCCGCGTTGGTGCCGGGTTCGAACCCCGGACCAGGACGAATTTTTCGGCAACTAAGAAGCTTTTCTTTCTGAGAAATCCGTACGGATTTCCTTGTGGCTTCGTGCCACAAACGGGTGGTTGTCAATTTCCCCTTTCAAAAAGAAGCTTTTAGTTTGCTGCATTTAGAAACCTTGTACAGAGGTCATTTAAGTGTAACGAAAGCTAGCTAAATCAAACCTGCAGCGCAGACTATGCAACTGCCACACCTTCAAGTAAGTGTCTTCGAAAAAAATGCGTCTCTGGCTCTTTGTGATGGTGTCAAGCAAAGACACGCCATCACCAGGCGTTCGCGCCTCAGATGTTGAAGGTCAAATTTCGCCCCCCATCTCTGATGACAGGCAAGCGCACGCCCACAATAGGACGGCCCTACAATGGAAGCCCACCGAACAAAGCATCGAAAGGCGTTGCCAGAGGCGTCGGGATAAACAAGCAAATGAAGGAACGGGAGTCGTAGAGATTGCCCGTCAATGCGCGCCTTTTGTTGACGGAGGATGCGAAATGAGAGCGTGGCAGCGAGCACAATGACGTTGATTTGGTGGGCGGCCGGCACAGAATGCCTACTTCGGCTATTTTTCGGTCTGCCAAAATGCGGTACATCGATAAAAGTCTATTTCGACTGTAGTTACTGAGACAGCCGTTTATTTCGTTTCACATATTGTAGCGACAGAAATCCGTTTCTGCATCACCCAACAGAAAAGGATGGAGGACGATAATTGTTTTAAGGCAATTGGCGGTCCAAGCGTACCGTAAGGATAATTAACCAGCGAAACTGTAACATGCGGGTCCGGTGTTTATGAATGGGTAACAGACCCGTCACTATAGTCTCTCTATTATTGGTTACGTATGTCCAGAAATATAAATTTTTGTTTGTTGTCCGCGTGTGCCCTTCGTCATTATGAGTGGACCAGTCGTTACTAGTGGGATTCTCCAAACTTCTGTGGCGCATACATTTCTGCCGGCGGACGACTTCATTTGCAATGGACCACTGGAGTATAGTGGGCGCTTGCTCAGTTTCTGCGGCACAATAGCGTTATGGATTTTTGCGTACATAAGATCACGAATTCTAACAGCGAAGCTGTTCTTTATCGAGCCTTTCGTGTCCGGGATCCGTGTTAACGCTTCTGGGCGTCATAAGCGGGTATGCGCCACAGATATTGGGCTAAATCCCGCCACTGGTCCACTAAAAAATGAAGACAATTAACAGTCAGCCCAACAAACGGGTATGTGCCACAGAAATCTTTGCGGCCTGTCAGAAACCATCATCATCATAAACGCGTACGTGCCACATGAAACTGGGTAAATTCCACTACACACAACATTCCACTAAAAAGCAAGAAGGCAACAGGTGGCCCCAACAAATGGCGTGCGCTTTGCCATAGTCACATCCACGTGGTCACACCACTGTCCCGTGATACCTTGTGGTTATAAAAGGTGGTGGCTATACCACCACCTCGCAGCTTAACAGATCTGTGTTTAATTAAGAGCAATGATGCCACATATGAGACCATCTTAAGCCAAATCTTCTTTGTAAACCATGTCTATAAGAGAGGTATAGTCAAGATACAATAACACTATACTTACCACCTCAAAGCTTAACAAGGACTGTTTAATAAAAAGAAGAGATACAACATATTTGAATGGACTTGCAAAACAGAAATGCGTTAGCCCTGACGAAGGGAGCGCCACAAGCTTCGCTGTTTCATTGGTGACCGCGAAGCGGAGCAGGTTGACTTTTTTAAAGATACCGGACTGATTCACCGCCTGTGATATAAATAAGTAGATAAACAAATGACGTCTTAAATATGCTCACTGGCATCGTACCTTCAATATTCACAAAGCTTAATCCTGCAATGAACAAACATCATATCGATTATTTATCCGAAATGTCGCAAGTGGCGCGCACCTTGCATCTACGTCATGTGATCACAGAGCGGTCCGAGATATATAAATGGAAAACCTGGCCTACAAGTGCTACATCTGGACCTTAGTTGCAAGTAGCGAGTCCACCCCCCACGACTGCGAGTGAAGATCATAGATGCAGCGATGCGCAAAGGCAAGAAGATACTTATATTAAAAAAATCTCAACTTCAAAACTGCCGTCGACTCGCCAGACGCAAATATGGATTCGTATCGATCCGTTGCCTGTTTGTCCGGAGAGCACGCGAGCGCCGTCGATTTTTGTCCGCCTGAGTTCTCTTTTTCTACTTCTTTTTCTTCTTCGTCTCTTTTACTTATTTATTTTTGCCTGAATAGACATTTTATGCAAACGAGATACCAAAAAGACGATCGCAGTTTAGAAAAGGTAAGAAGGACAGGGGGGCGCAGAATGTCCTTCTCTGTTCTGTTTAAACTGGATTGCTCTGCAGAGGCCGATGTTTAGATCCCGTTTGGTATGCTCCATTTCTATAAGTTCTGCAGCGGAAGAAATAGTAATAATAATAATAATAATAATAATAATAATAATAATAATAATAATAATAATAATAATAATAATAATAATAATAATAATAATAATAGTAATAATGGTTACCCAAAAACTAGAATGAACAAGTAAATAAAGAAAAACGTGTGCCGGACAGAAAGAAATCAATAAAACAACATGGTAACGGACGGTTCGCTTGCCGGAGTTCACATTGCACACATATAGCTGTAAAAGCTCCAACCGCCGTATACAGAATGACCCATCATTGCGTACATAGCAACACATAGCTGTTTATCGTAAGCGCTTTTCTAGTCCAGTGTTCACTAAGAAGCATTTTAAGACGGTCGCCTTTTGCTGAAGATGCTTTTAGAGCCACGGTCCAAGCAACTTTCGTAATGTCTGTCCAAACTTGCGATTTTTTGCTCTTTTTAGATTCGAACGAGGCCTGTCCCCCCCATCGTTGTGCGCCGTAGCCGCTAGTACGCGGAGCGCCCACATGGTGTCCCGTTACGCTCTCCGGTGCATTTCCGTACGATTACAAACATCATACTACCATCAGGGGAACGTGCATAGACATCGCCTTCTCAAACTTCAAACTACAACCTTTGCTGCACGATCCCTTAACTTTACACTTTACAGACCACAAGGCCGTTATACTCAAGGGAAAACGGTCTCCGGAGCTTAAAGTCACATACGATGATGAATAAAAGACATTGGCTGCTTCGCATTACTACTCAGGGTTCCCTTTAGGGGAGATGTTTAATTTTTGTTTCAGTTGCGTATACTTTACGAATTCCACAATAATGTGACAGTGTGTTTGACGAGTGATCCGGAGTGACCATGAACTAACGCTTCTATCGGCCATAGTAGAAGCGAAAAAAAATTTTCCCCGCGGCATCAGTGGCCATGTTTGCCCTTGCGCCCGATCAATCGCAGCCGCCGCCCACTTCGCCATTGCCAAACGTCCGGACACTGACACAACAACAACGTGGTGTCGGGTGACTTGCCGTCAAACAGTGAGAGACGATCGCCTTCGGTTGTGTCCCGTGCTTACCCAGGATTAAGTGGACACGTTGTTTAACAAGCGCAAACGGAATTGGGTTTTTAAATGCGAATGCATTTCATAGTCGGGCTATGTCAGGCATCCGGCGTTGTCCGGCGTTGTCCGGCGTTGGCCGGCGTTGTCCGCGGGGAGGAGGATAGGTTGAGGAGGTGTCCGCGCGCCGGCAGGTGTTATCTCTCCGCTCTCACTCTCTCCCATGGCAAAAGCTACGGGCGCGCGCGCTTATCCTCGCCCCTAGCAAAGTGGAGAGGAGGAGCGCGCTCTGGCACGTGAGGGCGCTCGCATCGCGGGAGCTCAGCGGAGCTACCGCGATAAAAAAAAAAAAAAAGGCGCTGCGCCGTGCTCCCGACCGGGCTGCAGAAATTAGGCGCCTTTTCCTTCTTCGAACCACAACCACCATATATAAATGGAGTGAAGCGCGCGCGAAATGCATTCGCATTTCCTCACGATTCCCTTCGGGGAGGTGGGGGCATTTTTTTTTATTGACGATATTTCGCTTATTTCCATACCCTACAGGACTTTTTTCTTAACTGCTTTAGGAGTCAGTTTTTCTTTGCGGAGTAAGCAAAAGAAGGGCTCCTCCATCTAGCAACTAAATTTTTTAAAAAATTGATGCGCAGCTTGCTCTAAATCGCGCAAGGCCGTGTCGCAGCAGAACTGGGGAGTACATAGCTGGCCCTGGCTTGGCTAGGCTTTTACCCTGTCCCATCTCCCTTTCGTAACCTTTGCTGTACTGTACTATACATGGCTGTGATTGCTCTTTCTTTCTATCTGTTTTTTTTTTGTGTGTCTGTTTTTTTTCTATTCCTCTCCCTGTCTATTTCTTTCCCCATGTTTCTATTTTTCTCCCTCTCTTCCCTTTCTTTCTATCTGTTTATCTCTTTATCTTTCTGTCTATGTCTCTATTTCTCTATCTCAGTCTCTCTGCAGTCGGTCTATCGCCTTTTGTCTTTATCTCTTTTTCTACGTTGATTTCAAACTCTTTCACCCTCTGTTTATTTTTCTCTACCTGTCTTTCTGTGCGTCCTTTTGGCTTTGTTCCCTTTTTTATCTCTTTCTCTTTGTTTCTATGTATTGGTTTTTCTATATATATGTGTGTATTCGCTCTCTCACCATCTCTTTTTGTCTGTTTCTTCCCTTTGCTTCTATCTAATTCTGTTTCCATTTCTTTCTGTGCTGGTTCCCCCATCTTCCTTTCTCTCTTAGTAACCCCCAGATCTCTCCTCACCCTCAATTTCCTTTCAGACCACTTTGCTGTACTATACCGGACAAGGCTGCTCTGCTCTGCTCTGCCAGCGTGCCTGGATATCCGAGTGTCAATAAAGAAACAAAAAAAAAAAACAGCCTGGATAGCCTAGTGATTAGGACGCTCACCTTCCGATCGTAGGTTCCTGGGTTCGAATCTCACCTCGGAAAAGAATTTTTTTTTCACGAAGAATCGTTCTCTTCCTCTTTCATTTTCTCTTTCTTTCTCTCTGTACTCGTTCTGTCTCCCACAAAGTTACTGCATTCCTCGCCGGACAAATTGGCGCAAGTCTTCTGATAGCGAAGCAGAAGAGGAAGAAGGGGAAGACGATGATTAAGAGGACGAAGATGGCGCGTGCCGGTTCCTGATGATGATCATTTTCTATATACGACACACGGCCAACCTCGACCCTTAAAATCTCTGCTCTAAAGGTAAGGGCACCAGACTCCAGCTATTCCTTTGTCTGTGAAATCATTTACTGCATCAACAGAATTGCGTCACTGTCAACATCGGGGTTCGTATTCACATCAAAGAATTGCGATTTAAAATTTCACAAGAAAACCGTGCTCTGGTAATGGTGAAAATTGGTGCGACGCGGCGCCCTGACGATGACGAAAATTGCACTTGTAACGACCTCGTCGACTACTACAGCGGTCGCCGTTAACCTAATGAGAATAACGCACTAACTTGCGAATGGACGGAATGCCAAACGCAATGGCGCCAACGGAGGGGACGTGACGTGACGGACACAAGGCAAACAAAATTTCCAGAACTTCGCTGCTGTCACAGCACAAAATTCAAGTTATCATACAATTCAGGGATGCATAGATGTCGCTTCATCTAATCGCTAGAAACAAGTTACAAGGTCGATCCAAACAGGTCGCAGACGCTTCGGGCAAAAAGCGGCTCAGAATCTATTGCCAGCGCACATCAGCAAGGGAAGTTATGGGTGCTGCGATTGAAGCGCGACTAGGTGTGGTGGGAACAAACACTAACGGAGAAAAACCAAGTTTTATTCAAGGGCGAAGCAATCTTTATGTTTTAAACATTAAATTTATTTCCCGAACAACGTTATCTTGGTGCGATGGACAAACAATTTATGACAGCGTTTAATTATTACGAAACACCTTTTTCTTAGCGCCCTCTGAAGAGAGGCGCTCGCCATTATTATTCAGTGCAGCCCAAGCGGTGCAAGAAAAGGCGCGGCCGTAAAGTTTGTCTGCGATGGTACGCCCCCTCACGTGTTTTGGTGTTCCGCACTTGCATGCGTTCGCTGAAATATTGTGGCGAGAATTTAATTTTTGCTGTGCGCCAAGTTGTGAGGTGCGTTTCATCGTTGGTCAACGGTTTGAGTGTAGTGTCCAACGGACAGCGGGACGATGCGGATGATAGTTGACGCAGAGTGCTTGCCTCGATACCCGCGGAAACGATGGGGGCAAGGATGAGATAGCAACACATGTACGGCTTGCGACCCATATCTTCCAGACAAGAAACCGGAGCAACGGTTCGGAGTACTGTGCTCGCTGGATTTTCGTGACTCTGTATTCCTGTGGCCCTGTTTCCTTCGTGAACATGCTATGACTACTACTACACCTGTTATCGGTGAGTAGATCGCTAAGCTATCTCTCGCGCTACGATTCGCAAGCATGTATTCGGGACACGTAACGATAATTTATGGGAGCGTAAGGCAAGACATAGTGGACGTAGTGTCGGCGCATTTCTTTTACTTGTTACTACAGTTCGTGCTCATTGTGTGCAGTGTAATAAAACTCCGCTAATGGGACCATTAAATGACATAATCTTAGCGTAACTAGGCGCCGTGTGTTCTTCTTAGATCTGAAGCACACAGGCAATGTGCACTTTAAGGAACCATAATCTTAGCGTAACTAGGCGCCGTGTGTTCTTTTTTAGAACTCAAGCGCACAGGCAATGTGCACTTTAAGGAACCTGCGTATGTGCGCAGCAAATAAGCAACGTTCCAAATACGAAAGGTGCGCTGCTGCTTGCTTTAATCCATTTCCGGAAGATGCCGCCAATGCCGACTACAAGTTTGAATAAGTTTTCTAGTAAAACGAAGGCGCATTAAACGGCAGTACACTCTATAGTCATGAGTCGATGTTTGTTTGGCTGGCGTTGACTTGAAGCGCACTCGTCAAGGGCTCGCCGGCTCGGCCTTAGCGGGAGTACATACTTATAGATCAAGGGGCCTACGAAAACTATTTTTTAGATCAACTTTTGCGCTAGTGCCAACAAAATGACGTCACTTGTTTACCGGATATTGCGTCACACCCGCTTTCTTTTTGTTCCGCCGGAAGTGTTTTCACCTCACACAGATGGCGCCAACCCCCAGAGAACCTGATGAGCAGCCATTTTCTGAACGTATGGGCTCCTATGGAAGCTTCGCTTTCAAAAAGCTGGGATTGTGGCGGCATTTAGCGGAGCACATCTCAACTACGCCCTTCTTTCTACGCGGCCCCTGAGATCCGCATCGCTGCGCTTTCAAAAAGCTGGGATTGTGGCGGCATTTAGCGGAGCACATCTCAACTACACCCTTCTTTCTACGCGGCCCCTGAGATCCGCATCGCCAGCGCGCCAAGTTTAACCCATGCGATACACAGGGGCGCACGATCGTTGACGTGCGAGCGCCACTGCCAGGCACTTACGCGAAGGATTTGGGTCGCCGCCATTTTTTTTTTTCGGAATCCGGCTTTGCGTGATATCTAAATGCCGTCACTCTACCAACACCGACCACTGTTATTGCTACTGCAAGAGCTGCGGCTATATCGTTAACGGCGGGTCATCGCACAAAAACCACGACCATTCGCCCGAGTGAGTCGCAGTTCGCACACGTGCCTAACTTGTATTGATTGTCGCGAGAGCCACCCGACAACCCACGCGTGCGAATATGAGGATGAATGAACGGCAAGGGTAAACATCCCATCTGGTGACTGAGGCAACAAATAATATCGTGAGCGATGCCTGCCCTGAATCAGCATTGCCAGAACTTCTCTTCGTACAACGCTGAACTTTTCAATGTGGACATTGAAGCTTAAGCCACGGCAAAAGCAAATTTATTCCTGAACGCAAACTAACAACCCTGCCTCTACAAAAACAAATAAAGAATGAAGGGGCGATGGGGATACTGTTTGCGAGCAGCATAAGCTCACGCCGCTTATTCTGTTTGTTTATTCTGACGAGAATCCATAAGTGTAGAGACTTCTTGCTTATTTCGCGATAAAGGGCAATGGGTCAATGCAAACAACGAAGGAAAATGTCGCAGTCTTGCTTCAAGTGGTTCGAGGAACGAGGCTCTCAGTTTTTGACGTATGCAAATGCGATGTTGTGGCAATGGAAATAAGACTAAAGAAAACGCCCTACGCCCACGCGTACCCTCTGGGGGCGCCGATTGCAGCGCTGCCCAGAGGATACGCGTGGGCCAGTTTTAACATGAAACCCGAGTTGTAGTTTCTCTGATAAAGTGCGTCATTGCTCGGCAACAGAACTGCAAGCCGAGGACAGTGCTCACTCTAGCCGAGAACTGGACGAGATCTTAATCCGTGACTTAGCGTTTGGTATTGACACTCGCACGTCGGCGCCCGTGTGCCCTGGTGTACCCGTTGGGTTAAGACTGTGTTTCGCATGCTGCCGAAGGCGTCGCCTCTGAGCATGCTGCCGCATGCTCAGAGGCCGCGCCTAAAGAAACCCGTGGTTGCCATATGCTCCCTGAGGTACCGCAACGATGCTAGCTGCTCATGGTCTTCCACTGAAGTTGTCCTGCTTGTGCTAGGCCACAGCTGCATGCCATGACCAAATGCAAGAAAGCTTTAGATTTCTTGCATTTGGTCATGGACAAGTTTATTGCAAGATTATGAGCAGCTGGGGTAGGGCGCCTCGACGCCAGCGTCCCTTCGTACAGGGTGGTGACAGCGTCCACCGTTTGAACCAATATGGCAACATCCACAACGTCATAGCTCCACTGAACCAATATGACAGCTGCTCGGACAACGGGCGTCGGTCACCACCCTGAGCGAACGAACGCTGGCACGGAACCGCCGTAAGCTGAGGAGCAGATGGGAAACACATGGCGGGGCACATGTGAACCACGCGCCCCTTTTTATAGGGCCTCTGAGAATTCATAGCACCACCATGCTGGCGAAATCGACATTTTCTGGAAGTGTCGTCGACAGAGAATACGCGCTCGCCCGCTTCATTTCAAATGAAACAGGCAAGCAATACTTGCAAATGCTAGGTCGCCCACTCGTTCTGTACAGAACGAGTGGGCGACCGTTGTTCGTCAAAAGAAAATAAAGATGAATGAACGAATGAAAACCGGCGAGCCGCTTAGCTGAAAGCGCCACGTGCATTCCGTGCTCCTAATTCAAGCAACGCTCAACACCAGCAAGACGAAGGGGGCACCGAGGCAAACTGTAAGCCATATGAGCTCGCTTAACCCTTTCGGCCCTGGCGGTGTCAATTGACACCACCACACAAGATTTCTCCTAGCACCTCGGAAATGAAACCAAAACTGCTCATTCTTGTGGGAATACTTCTTCAATCATCCCCACGGTGATTGACATCAATATTGTGGCATGTTTGCGAAGCTGGGGGGCCACAAAGAAGAAGCTTGACCGAAGTCTTCGGTGAAGCCGAGGCGCGGAAGCTCAGGCGGATAAGTGCCATTCTCGGGACGACGTAGCGAAGCTGTTTCAATGACTATCACACTGAAAATTATGACGTTAGCTCACATTTTGTCTACTCTAGTCAGTAGCACGAATAAAGAAGCCATTTTTCTCATTTCACAAGCACTGAGCCCTGACGACCTAATTTGATGCCATGTTAATTAATCCATAAATAATTGCACCACTGCCTCAATTTTTTGGTTGTGGTCTTCTGAGCTCCTAACTATTATGAAAACACGCACGAATGAAGTCTCTGATCAAAAGAAAAAATCCAGGGCTGAAAGGGTTAATCGCTTCTCCCGCGTCTGCTACGCTCAGTGTCTCTTATACTATATATATATATATATATATATATATATATATATATATATATATATATATATATATATATATATATATATATATATATATATATATATAGTCGCACTTGGCATTTGTGGAAGCGGCACTGAAATGACGTTGTCTCTGCCAAAGCAGGAGAAGTCACTCCTTTCTAGGTGCAGTCCGTTGCTTACATTTTCCGACGCACTCTAGCCTGCGGTTACCACGGTGTAACCGTAAATTCTGCAACAACAGAAAACGGTTCATATCGCCGGCCCACTTTGCGTGCTCTGCCGACACGGTTGTATAAAGACATTTTTTTTTATTATTATCCAAGGTCGTAAAAAGAGGCTCAGTGAGCAGCGTTTTCTGTTTTTTTTTTTTCTTTCTTGTCTAACTGCGCGGTATTTGACCAGTGTCAGCACTGCTTGTGCAACAGAGGAAGAAGGCCAATTTTAAGAGGTTATTGTTCGTTTTTTTTTTTTTCTGCGCGAGTCAGACGCGTAAAGTATCGCACTCGTCTTTAATTGCTATCTGCGTCGGCGTTGCTGGAAGATTTAAATTTATTGCGGAGAGAATATTAGACGGGGAGCAATCGGAAATATGGTTGGAGAGCCTGCTTGTCGTGGTTTCTTTTCGTGCAGTGCCCATCGTCTTCGTCGTCATCCTCGCTGTTGCTGTCGTTGTCGTCGTCGTATACGCTTCCACTGCGTTGTCAAAGAATATAGATGTCAATTGAGTACCGAACTTCGGTGGTCCGAAAGCGCACAGGCTTGATCGTCATCTTCAACATTTGGACTTATGTGCATCAAAACACCTGGTACTGCCGGAATGAATGAATCAATCAATCAATAACTTTATTTGTCCCTGGTTAAAGGGAAGGAGGCAATATGATAGAGGGCAGTGGGGAAGAACTACTTGAGCTGCGCAAGGCAGCCTCCCACTGCTCCTCACTAAAAATTAAGCGTTTCAGGTAAGAGAGAAGAGGGTGCTTAGGGCAGTGCCACATGATGTGGTTTAAGTCTGCTGTGGAAGAGGCGCACAATTTACAAGAGAAAGAAGGGTAACAGGATGGATGAATGCGGTGTAGGAGGTAAGGGGAAGGAGAGGTGCGAGTCTGCAGCTGTCGCCACAGAATTTCGCACCTGCGCGAGGATTTGCGCATGTGTGGCGGAAAAGTTAAGCGTTCTAATCGGTAGTGTGTGCAAATGTCATGGAATGAAAAAAAAAAATGGAAGGATGCTTTGTAAATTCCAAAGTGTGTGCGGCGAACGACTATGCCCACTGAGACGGGGTCAGTCAGAATGGAACGCGATGCGCGCGTCTCCCTTCTTGTATGATTGGACACGCTGGGCACAGCGACGCTACCCAAGCAAAGCGCGAGCGCTGTAGAGTTCGACGTGTGGCGCGACCGACGCGACCGGCGTCCGCTGGCGCGCCCCGGCGGCCACCTGGCACCGTGCCAGGGCACAGTCGGACGGAGGGACGGACGGACGGACGTGAGCATGTCGAAGCGTAGCGCTAGGAAAAAACGGGACAGAGTAAAGAACACACAGGACAGGCGCTATCCCTGTGTGTTCTTTACTCTGTCCCGTTTTTCCTAGCGCTACGCTTCGACATGAATCTGTACCAACTCGCCCAGTACTCCACGTTACTTAAGGACGTGAGCATGAGACATTAAAGTCTTTCGCCTTAAAGTCTTTCGCCTGTAAACGGCGCCTCCTCCATAGGCGAGTTGCGACACATCGGATGCTTGTGCCCGGACTGTAAATCCTCGGGCACTGCCATGAGCCGGAAAACCTTGGCGACAGTGCACGAATTGATGCCTAGCTCTCCTTTATATGTGTACTATCCACTCTATAGTTGCTTCGCGAAAACAGCTGAGTTTAGTAGCGCCTAAAAGTGCAGCGCTCGTTGCTGTGACCGAGCTGGCTGGCCAACTAATATAACGCTACTCGTTCAGAATGGGATTTTAACGGAATGTAAAGCATACTCAAGTATTTGCTCTTTTGCCCTTTTCGCGGAACACGATGAAGCTTTTGAACAAGTTTTAACGTCTAATACTGAGCATGGAACACTAGGGCTTTGTTGAGTCACCTCAGGACATAGTAGAAAAAATAAATAAAACCCGTGTGCATTAAAACGGCTCATATCCAAATAGTACCATTCCAGACATTTTCTTTCCTTGCAGCCGTTTAGTTAAAGGATGAAATGAAAGCTTAATTTTCTTCCTGCTGTATTTTTTACTCTGTGGGTTATGACGAAGGCGAATTCAGTAGGCAGCAGATTTCTGCAATAATAACCAGCTTCAGCACGGCGTCTTGTCATGGTGACTAGAGCTAGGTGCACTCACTCGGTTTGTTACGTTAGTAATACGTTTTTTCACGCAAATAGACTTTTACGTGTGTGGGTGCTTCGTGTGCACAGAGTGCGAGGTAGCTGACTTCGCAACTCCCCAATATTCGTCGTAAATAACAACGTAGCTTAATAGTTACACTGAATGGTTTCGATTGTAACGCTAGAGCAAGTGGATTGTTAATTGTAGGCCCATCAGTCGCCGAGAAGCCGTGGCAAAAAAGTGCAACATAACTTACGTCATCTTCGTGGGCGTGTACACGGTGTTCATAAACCAAGCGTTCAAATAACTCCTTTCCGGCCGAATGGCGAATATGCCGAATGATGTACATGAATGAGTTAAACGAATGTGGTACAGTAACACAGCTGCCACGCTTGCCCAAATGTTAGGTTCGCCTACTACTTGAGCATGCGCAGATAAAATTTTGTGCCTTCTTTCTCTTCCGCCACTGTGCGCCTCTTCAGTTGCCGGTCGGCGTTTGTGGTGTCTCAGCTTCTTTCTTGTGTCCGTGTTTTCACGCACTGTCTTTTACAATGCTTTTACAATGAATGTTAGCTGTTTCCCTTCACAAACACTCGACCAGTGAAATCTACGCCCGGGACTTGAAATAGGTGATGGATGGATGGATGGATGCAAAACTTTATTGTAGGTCCTGAGGTGCACGACTCAACGCGCAGCGGGCCGCTCCCACGTTGGGACAGTCAGGCCAAGCCCGACCGCCGCATCGTGGGCCCTCTGGACAGCCCACAGTTGAGCCCCGACATCGGGGCTCTTGATAGCGGATAGCCACTTGTCTTCAGTGCATTGGTCCGTGCCCCGTAACGAGGGGCAACGCCAGAGCATGTGTTCTAGGCTAGCGAATTCGTTGCAGTGCCTGCAGGAGCTATTAGGATAGATATCGGGATAAATTTTATGTAACAAAGCCGGGCTGGGATACGAACCCGTCTGCAGTAACCTGAGTGTCAATGCCTGCGCTCGATTTAATTTCTTGTAGCACTTCTATCTCGGCAGGAGAGAAATAGGTGAGACGTCGATACTCTGTCGATAGGAAACAGGGCTGTGAGATCAAAAGCCGCTTTTAAACGAAACCTGGCACAAACACCGCACTGGCCAAGCATCTTTTTTAAGACGGCCACGCACTAACCAAAACTTATCACGCAACTCGGTGAGTGTGACACCCAACCACTGTGAAGAAGACGTCGATGTTCGCTGTCTACGATGAGGTGCGTGCAAGGATGATCTGCGAGTGGCAGTGCGGGGCATTTTACGTTTTCTGAAGCATCTATACTCTCTAGGCGAGTCTTAATCCTGATTATACCTTTGGCAGTCACGAACGGGTGAAAGTCTCGTATGACCGACGTCTTGTTGAGGGCTTTGTTCATGGCTAGTGCAATAATCTACTTTTCAAAGCTTTGTGCTCGTAAAGTCCTCAGCCATGTATTTTCGCTTTCTCAAGTCTTCTGAGCGGAAAGAGGAACTTCTCTACTCGCATTAGAACTTGCGTGGCAGTTGTGAAGGAACTCTTCACCTGTCACAAAAGTCGCCTGGTCGTAACATTTCTTGCGCATAATGTTCTGAGGTATGCCATGGGGAGGGATTTTTACTGGCGTCAAGGGCGAACATGCTATAATTCTGTCTCTAAGATTGGTATGCCGTGAGCGCACGTGCATAACTTAGACGGTGTTAGCGTTTGCCGTCGGAATATGATACATGTATGCCCTAGCATGGCTGGACCGTACAAGAGCTGCAGTGGCTCTTGCCTTGTGTAATTTCAAAACTGTTCGCTCGTGAAGAGGATCGACATTTTGTTTCTTTTTGTATTTTTTCGCTCACATCAAGGGCGAACGTGCTATAATTCCTCTCTAGGAATGCTCTGTCGTGAGCATACGCGCGCTACCTTGCGTGTGTTAGCGTAAGCCATAGAGAACAAGATACCTATGTCCTAACATGGCTGGACCGTATAAGAACTAGTAGTGACTCTCGTCTTGTGTAACTTCAAAAAATGTTCGCTCGGCAAAGAGATTTCCTTCCACTGGCATCAAGGGACGAACGTGCTATAATTCTTGTCTAGGAATGCTGCGCCGGGAGCGCACGTGCGCCACTTAGTATGTGTTAGCGTTAGCCATAGGGAATATGATATCCCTATGTCCTAACATGGCGGGAACGTCTAAGAACCATAGTGGCTCTTCACTTGTGTAATTTCAAAACTGTTCGCTCGAGCAGGTGATCGACTTCCACTGGCATCAAGGGCGAACGTGCTATAATTCTTCTCGAGGAATTCGTTGCCGTGAGCGCGTGCACCACTTCGTGTCTATTAGCGTTAACCGTAGGAAATATGTTACACATATGTCCTAATATGGTTGGACAGCATGAGAGAGGTATAATGGCTCTTGTCTTGTGTAATTTTCAAACTGTTCGCTTGGAAAGGCAATCGCCTGTGGAATGTGAACGATGGAATGTGGCATCCGAGCTACGTGTCAGATCGTGTGCTTTTTGTATTATATATTATTGAATTGCTCGCCATGAAGGTGACCGACAGCAGAGTCTGAACCACAGAACGTTGTATCCGGGCTACGTGTTAGATCGTGTGCCTAGTAACTGGTGCTTTGTATGTGAATTAATTGTGCGCCAGTGAAGGTCACCGAAAGTGAAGTTTGAACCACGGCAGCAACCACTGCGTACGTGACCATTTCGGCCGGATGCATCGAAACTACACTGGAAGTTGAGACCGGCGCCCAGAGAACCTTATAAAAAACGGGCCGATCCCATACTTCGACAGTCTGCTCGGCTCCGGAGAAGAGATCCACGCTGGGCCACTCCCTGGGACACATCGCAGCGAACAACACGTCCGGAAACCCACCCCCCCCCCTCCCCTGCCCGCGGAGAGCCGCCGACCTGTCTCGCCAGCCTCAAGGGTCACTTATGAACGGCGCCTGTGTTGAAGGACTCTGCTGCGCCCGGTTACGTATGTCACTCGCTTGAGCTTAGTGGACTGCGAACTATGATTATTGGTTCAGCTCTTGCTGTTTGGTCATCCATCTGATATTGATCATTGTCTACAGATTGTGAACTCCTGCATGCTGCACTTGTTTAGAATAATTGCGGAATGTATAACTAGTTCAACTTTTGTTTTCAAACTAACTGTTCTCTTCGTTGGAAATATTTTTCTTTGTTGGAAATATTTTTATATTTGTTTAAACGCATTATTAAAGCATTTTGTTTGATTGGAAAAGGATCTTGACTCCTTCATACCGGCGATTGGCGCAAGCCATACTGTAGGAGGTCCCAATCCCGTGCCACGTCTTGGGAGGAGCTTGCGCTTCGCCCCGAGTCGTGACATCACCCAAGCAGTGATTCGAAGGACCGTCTTCGAACGACTGTGTTTAGTGGCATCTAACAGAGGCTCCAGCGTTCTGCTATTGGCCATTGGAACCACGTTATGCGTTGATTTTCTTTCGTCGAGTAACATGTCAGGAAAGTTCTCGAAGTTCTCGCCTGGTTTCGGCTACGTTTTTTGAGGCGTAATGAGTAATTTCGGGCCAAGCCATCATAAAGAAATTGTGCAAAGGCTCTGGGCTGACACACCTCTTGTTGGAAAATATCAGCTGGGTTGATTTTCCCAGCGCACTTACCCCCAGCGAGTAGGGTCAATGCACCCTTACTCGGTTGCAAACAAATGTTTTTCCACTTAGTTGGGGACCACCGAATTCAGCATAGGCAGATGTTTGATTTGAATTCGTCCAACAGAAGTATGCGTCGTATTTTGGTAGCGTCTGGCGAACAAACGTTGCTGTAGGCACCGTGCATATGTTAGCAGCCGCCACAGTCACGCGCTGCCTCCAGCGCCAAAGCGGCCACGGCAGCAAACTTGACGGGATACGGGATTAGACGACGCAAGTGGCGGCAAGCCACTGCGCCGTGCTTTGCTGCTTCGCTTGACGCGTTTTCGTTTCCGTTTGCTTTCAAAAGACGTGAAATTGTGAGCAGCCGTGAAAGGACCGTAGTGTTTGCGCGCGTGCTTCTTTCCGCCAGACCTCGTGCACCCTCGGGCGAAAGCGGCAACATAAGATGCATGAGCTGGGGGAAGACGACAAAGGAGGCGACGAGCCCGTTGAGCGAAACTGCGCGCGTGTATCGCGGGCCGCTTCGCTCACTAAACGATCACAGCTTATAACCCTAGACCTAACGCAGCAAGCTCGGCAGCATCCTTGAAACAGACGGCACCAGCGATTGCACTCTCACGGCCGCTGAATGAAAAACGTTTTCCATCGATCGACCGTGGCACTGCATTCACTGCGCCGATTTCAACCAGTGCAGCCGCGCTTCTCGTCACGGCGTATGTTTTGCTAGCCACTGGCCAAGCGCGAAAAGCGCGAAAAGCACGAAAACCATCGTCATTGGAAAAGGCATCGTTCCGCCATTGCACCCCAATGCGAGCGGGTGAGAAAATCCCGTCAAGTGTGCGCTTGTTGCCGCTAGAGGCGCCTTCATCCACGGCGGAGTTATACGTCTGCACGGAGCCTATACGGGCGCCCAGGCAAGCCCAGACGAGTTCAAGACGCGGTAACGCCAGTCTTTTGGTGGCAGCTACCCGAGCTTTCGCGAGCCGCTGTTGGACATAAATGTTGCCCGATCTATGTTTAACCCTTAAGCATGCGACGACACCAGTTGCTAGTGGGCTTGCGTCAGAGACTATAAGGAGCTGCAAGTACGCTCCATCGGTAAGGACTTTAGTCAATGAGATCGTTTTCAAAGCTAAACTCATGTATTCAACCTCTGCCGAAAGTTTGTTCCAGTCCTCTTGGGAGTGACAGATCCCAATCTAGCTCTTGCTTCTATATCTCCTGAAAAGGTATTTTGTCTCTGGTGGAGAATAGAGACAAACATTTCAACGGGTCGAAATTTCTTGATGTCGCTTGGAGCACTGTTCTCTTTGTTCGGGTTTCGGCACCAAAATGTGGTATGGCAAAAAGACACTTCTGCCGGGCTTATTGGCGCAGAGCGCTAAACCGCCCCAACATGTCGAACAAACGGTTACTAGCCCACAGTAGAGCTGTGAACAGGGCCGAGTTTTAGAGCCCGAGCCCGGCCCGCGCCCGCTTGCTGCGTCGAAGGCCCGCCCGAGCCCGACGTTAGAAGGCTGCGAGCCCGCCCAGCCCGGCCCGACGTACAAAAGTAAAAGCCCGGGCCCTGCCCTGTCCGGGCTGACATTATGAAGGCTTGCTGCGGAGACAAGATATTTTCCGTTTATTCAACATATCAAAGTGAAACATAAACAAACGACACATGGCATTCACTTATGCAACGATTACAAGTTGTCGTGTAAAAATAAGCTGTCCAATGAATCGGGCATCAGTGAAGTGCGGCGCTCCTGCGTCACATATCCCGCCCAGCTGAAGGTCCGTTCGCTGATCGCAGTGGTTGCCGGAATTGCCAATATATTTTTCGGAAGCATAGCATGCTTGGAATATTTAGACCATTGATTCTTTCAAAAGTTTAGTACCTCAGATGTAGGAGAGGAGATTATTCCGTGTATAGATGATCACAAAGCTCATCTTGTGTGACTTCACCCTCAACCCTTGCGTTTGAAGTGGTTAAAGGAAAGGAGAACCGAGAAAGGGGGGCGGGGGGGCGGTCGCCGAGAAGGCGCTACGTGGTGGAAAACATTTCCGGCACAACGTCTATATCTTGGGCTTGATTCGGGCTTTGCATCTGGCACGCCCCCCCCCCCCCCTTCCCCAATCAAAAAATTACACCATCTCCCGCCAAAGGGAACCATGTGTAGATGTGAAGCAGCGGGCGCTAACGCTTACACTGGCGGCGGCGTTGACGCTGGCGCTCATCGCAGCGTTGCGCAGGAGAGAAAACTGGGGAGGCGCAAAGCAGGCAGTGATGGAGCAGTGTTTCCTACTGGAACATGCGAATCGCTGCTAATGGGCAATGAGAGACAGAAGACTCCGACTGGACACAGAGACCCGCACTCCGCTTTTAGTTAACGCGCACGCTGCGAATTTTTATTGTTCAACAACGCACAGGAGAAATCTCCCACCGGCACCACCTTGGAGGTCAAGATCCATTGTCACATGTACGGGGTATCCAGTGAACGGTTGTGCAGCGCGAGCAGTCGGTTTTTTCAACCAAGAAACTCGCTAGCAGACGCTGCCTGCGTCGGCGTCGCGAGGCGAGAGGGGGGAGCGTAGGAGAGGAGAGAGAGGGGGTGACACGCATGCGCAGTGGGGAGTGTGAACTCCGTGGGCAGGGATGCGTAGAGGAGAGAGGGGGGGAGCGTAGGAGAGGAGAGAGAGGGGGGACGCGCATGCGCAGTGGGAGTGTAGACGCCGCGGGCAGGGATGCCTAGAGGAGAGAGGGGGGGGAGTGTAAGAGGGGAGAGAGGAAGGGAGGCGCATGCGCAGTGAGGGTGTGGTTGCCGCGGGGAGGGATGCCTGAGGAGAGAGGGGGGAGAGGAGGTTTTTTATTTTTATTTTTGTTAAAGGGTTTGCGCATGCGCAGTAAGGGTGGGCACGCGGCACACCACCACCACCACCGGATTAAGCTTCGCCATAAGATGCTTCACATCTAAAACAATGTAGCCGGAGCCCGGCCCGGGCCCGAGATGAGAAGACGTCGGCCCGCCCGAAACCGGCCCGTGGGCCGGGCTTGGGCTTTCGGGCACCCGAAGCCCGTGCACACCTCTAGCCCACAGTCCACATTCTGCCGATCATGAGCCTATCCACTTCTAGTCTGCGCCGCGCGAGCACGATTTACAATAGACCTCTTTACCTTCCCAATGTCTTCCCTAAACCCAGGGCTTCACTTAGGCTAGTGCCCTAACACACACCCGAGTGTATGTCTCCACATTCAATTAAAAAGGGGTCTCAACCTCACCTCAGCTAGCGAGCCGCTGTCTCAAAATTTATCGCTTGATAGGCTGGGACAGTGCAGGTTGGAGTGGGGTAGGGAAGGGGGGCGAGAGGGGCGGGGGGGAGTTTGAAGAAAATGTGAGCAGATTACATTCCCATTTGAAAGAAGTCACAATGGCAGCAATAGGGCCTAGATCATAGGCGGAGAGTACGGGGGGGGGGGCTTGGGGGGCTCGGGTCCCCGCCGGACTGCTTCATGGGGGGGCCGAGCCCCCCCCCCCTGGGGCCTGCCCGGAATATTCTTTAAGAGCTTGGCTTAGGTGCCCGTCCATTGACAACGGACAGTTGACCGTCCTGTCTGGCATATTTTACAGGGACAAAATGCAAATGAAATAAACAATAAAAATACTCGGTTTGAGTGAGAATCGAAGCCAGGCCGTCTGCATGACAAGCAGGTGTTCTCCCACATATCTATGCTAGTGCTTGAAAGTGTTTAGGAAAAAAAGAAAAAGCCTGCATGAATCGCGCTAGGCGTGGAAACATGTGAACTGCGCAACGAGTGGGTGTTTAAAGGCCCACCTATTACAAAGTGTTCAAGTCATAATTAACCCTTTACTGCCGAGTGTCGCGAATTGCCGATATACCGAAAAACTCCGAGCAGTTAAGCAAGTCACGAAATGCGTGGCGCCTTTAATGCCGGCTGTCAAGTACTCACGGGGAGCGTAGCTTTCAACATGAAAAATCTAGCACCGTCTCGTGTAAAGTATTCTATGCTGGAACCAAGTGTTGTGTAGCTGATGGCGGAGAGCGCGAAGCACATGCAACAGCTCTCACTTCCTCGTTCTTTTTCGCCTGAGTGACGTAAGTTCAATTTTCTATAATTTTTTTTATTTGGTGTGTATGCACCCAAGAGAGGGCACGCGACATGTTACATAGTTCTGAAGTACGTTTCTCGTTGCACGATCCACGCTTCTGTGGCACGTCGCGAATTCGCGACACATCTAAAAGTATGCATTAAAGTTTCATTCTAGATAATTTAACTGTGGAATCAATTATAGGTTGCTATTTAAAGCTGAAAAATGAAAACATTTTTCTTTCAGCGGTTTCATAGTTTCAGGCATTAAAGGGTTAATCATCGTCAGCTGCAAACGCCTTAACAAAGTGGGCAGCTGCGTAGGTTCGCGTGTTGCTTTACGGACACGTAGTGGGCCCTTACGCTGATTGGCAAAAGGAAAAAAAGTCACAGTTTCACCGCAAGGATGAAGCAATGAATGCGATAGCAAAAAATTGTAATGTTATACGAAGTGAGGCTGGCAGCTAACTCTTTTTGGATCCGATCTCACGCAACTCTAGAAAACGCTTGTTTAAGAGAATTCTCTTCGCGTTGAGAGCGCAGCACGTAGAAGGGTACACCTGGCCCCCCGCCGTCGGCCGCCGAGAAGGGGAGATAACGCGCGCGCCCGCGCCCGCGCTCGTAAAATCGAACGTCGCCCCCCCCCCCCCCCCCCCCGCCCGCTGTCGGCCGCCGAGAAGGGGAGATAACGCGCGCGCCCCCACTCGTAAAATCGATGGTCGCTCGAGGGACCCCCCCCCTCGCGTCTTTTCACGCTCACGAACCGATTATATATATACATATACATATACGGCAAATGACGCCGACGCCGACGGCGAAAACCAGCCGCAAGTGTCCATATAATTGCTATCGCAATAAAATTATGTTGTAGTGAGCACTTTACAACTGTACTTGCAGGAGCCATTCAACGATAATTCGGAACGGCCGATGTTACGCGCCCGGTCGTCCGTTTCCTTACGGCGTGGTTGAGGTCTGCACCGTGGAGCCGAAGCCAGGCTAGCAATTGAGAAGGTGATGCGCGCGGGGTCCCAATTACGCTACCGCGTTGTACTTTTGAAGGCGAAGCTCAAGCATCCTCAGTTTTCTTTTTTTTTTTCATTTCAGGCTTTTAAAATTCGGATCATGGGCCTGTGACATATAGTCAAACATTCAGTAGAAAATTCCCCTAAAACAGATTTGTATGTGAGGAATATGTCGTGTTGATGAACAACTGAAGCGATCACTTAAGCTATGACAAGTAAAAAGTCTTAAACTGGGTAGCGACTGTTTTGCAGAACACGAAAGTGCTACTGAGAATACAATTCTGACGAAGGCCGGACCCACGGCGATACGTAAAGAAACCACTCTGTTTTTCGATGTGTGTCTGCTTCTTTTTATTCATATATGTATGTATGTATGTATATATATATATATATATATATATATATATATATATATATATATATATATATATATATATATATATATATATAGAGAGAGAGAGAGAGAGAGAGAGAGAGAGAGAGAGAAGGAGAGAGAGAGAGAAATGTGGAAGGGCAAGTCGCACCCACGCCCCCTCCGGGAAAATGAAAACTCTCCACCTATGGCCTAGATGGTTATACATCTTCGGGTGTAATTGCGCTTTTAACGTACTAGGACGCATAGACTTTCCTAAAATTAACTAGAGGGGACTCTGGCGCTGCGATCGTTCAGCCACCATGGGAATGATGGGTAGTACACAAATTTGCCTAGTCTTCGTGCTTACGGCTTCGAACGCACTTGTGGCTTTGTTTATTGTTGCGTTTTCGTTCTGTTTAGGATAAAAGAATGGACCGTTGTGAACTTCGTGAGCATATTTGAATTCGTGAGCCTAAAAAAGGGAAAGGTGGTGAAGTGTAACTGCTAAACCTTTGCTGAACTTCGTATTGCGGCAAAGCGAATTCAGGCCACACGCAGCCAAAAGAACGAAGACTAGGCAAGACTAGGCAAATTTGTGTACTACCCATGATTCCCATGCTGGCTGAAGCGCCGTGTGTTGTAGCTCCCATAGACACTAGCGCCAGAGTTCCCTATAGTGTATTTATAGGAAACTCTATGACTAGGACGGACTAGAGACACCACGAACACAGAGAGCAGTCCGCGCTGTGCGCTTGCGGTGCCTTATGCGCTTGTGGTGTTATATAGTCCGTCCTAGTACGCTAAAAGCGCGACTACCCAGTAAGATAAAATTAAGGCATCCTTGCAATAATAGTGCCAAGCCTGAAGGAAGTGCAGAGCTGGGCAGCCTTCTTTGTTTCTCTTCGGTTTTCTCTTTCTTTCCTCCTCTGTTTCTTTCTTTTTGTATTTTCGAGCATTTTCTGTGTTTTGTTTCTCTTTATTTCTATTCATTTCTATTTTTATTCCTATTTTCCCCCTTTCTTTCTCTCTCTCTATTTCTCGCTTGCTTCCTTTTTTGTATTTTTATACGTGGTTTTGCCTGCGTTACGCCAAGCGACGAGAGCATACGACAGCATGTCACAGCCCGGGCTCCTAAAGTGCTCCGCACTTAATATCTTCATCAAGGCGCTCGAAGAGCAAGAGGAAGAAGTCTTCTCCTTGGCGCTAGCACGCCCTCCATATTGCTACAGATGGGTATGCTATCAGTGCTTCGCCTGCTTTACGCCAAGCGACGACGCCCGCATACGACAGCACTCGACAGCATACGACAGCCCGCGCCCCTAAAGTGCTCCGCGCTTAAAAGAAGTCCTTTCCCATATATCATACGTGGGTCATATCTGAAGGGGCTTTAAAATCATGTTTCGAGACACACATAGATACTGGTCTCTAGAACGACTATAATCTAGACGGCTATCCTTCAATATACAATCGTTGTTCCATGGTCATGTTCTGACACAAGGTGACCGCACGGGTTGGCTCACGAAGAAAATGCTTGAGTCCTGTCATGTCTGTATAGTTCATGAACATGTTTATTAAGAAAGTAAAAAAAAATCGACTCAGAAAGTCATGTGCGCGCCAGGCCGCTAGCGAAAGGTCCGCGGGACGCATGCGGCCCGCGGCCCGCGTGTTTGAGGCCTCTGAATTAAAGCATGCTCCGTCGCTGCCTAACCTTCCCCACACATTTACATTTCTCTTTTTTACTGAGTCTCGCTTTACAAATATGCGCACTAAAGCAACAGGACCGCGCTTCAAACACCAAATCCCTTCCCCTTGAATTATGGTAAAATGTTTCATTGCTTATTTTGTCCTTTACCCTTTCGGTAGTTATTCAGAGCCGGTTTTCTTTCCATCGCTGCTATCCAATACGTCTTTCCCGCTGCTCTGACGTTTCGCTTAACGCTCTTTGTTGCCGTATCTCTTACACTGCCAGCCGTATACTTGTCCGATTAGTTTCCTAGTTCTTTTTTCTCAACTGTGCTCAACGCTTTTCCCATACAAATGCCGGAACGCTCTCTCTTCCCGTCTGCTATCTTTCATGTTCCGTAGCCTTCGAAACTAATCATCAAAACAATTTTCAAAGTCGCTACCGATGCCAGCGCCACCACACACCTGCATGTCGTACAGTGAAGTATAGTATGTGCCTTATTATTGCTACACTGCGCTATTCTTAGGTGTATGGTAAAATTTATGGTGACAAAAAATATCGCAGAAGAGTCTGGTGTTGGGTTGTTGGTACATAGCTTGGAAAATCGACGAAGCCCGCTTTCACAGACACGTACATAAGAAGAGAAGTTTTGACGTTTTTTGAAGATACCAAGATTATTGGTAGGGGATCCATGAAATGTGAAAGAGAAAGAATTGAGGCGTACCAAATGCAAAAACATGTATATGGTCGGTGTGTTATCACGAAAATAGGTGAAGTTTTTAGAGAAATGTAACGGAGAAGGTGCCATGCGCTGCGTTTTTATCTGCCCGCTTTTTTAAAGGCGCATGGGCTGTTCGGTTTTGCTTCGTATGTCACAATGCCCATCGTTCTCAGCCCTACGTCATCATGTCTGGCGCATGTGCGTCTTGCTTTTCCTTTCGAGTAGTTGTTATTTCATTAAGCTATTGCTAGTCCCAGCGTGTGGGGTCTTCAAAACTTCTTTTGTAGTGTGCGTGTATTTCAAGGTTTGGTTCGTCGATTTTCCAAGTGATAAAGAAGTTGTGCTTGGTAAAGTCGGGCAATTTTGACCATGACCTAGGTTCTTCTGAAAAAAATTAGTTGGCAGCACAGGTCGGAGCAGCCACACGGCCTACTTTGCAGTTGCGTCATCATTCCGTGGTATACTTGTTAATTCTTACGTATCTAGGAGAGTCGGCTCTTTATGAATCTGATGTATTGAAAGATGCAGGGTCCTAGATAAAGCACGCGTAGTATATTAAAGTGGGTTCGCTTCAAGACCCTTTATGCGGCTTCTGTACAAGCACCCTCATTAACACGCTCACTTTCAAAACTACTTCCTAACTGAGTCAATCGCAAGCTCAAACACTGGCGCACTCACTCACTCACTCACTCACTCACTCACTCACTCACTCACCACCACTCACTCACCACCACTCACTCACTCACTCACTCACTCACTCACTCACTCACTCACTCACTCACTCACTCACTCACTCACTTCACTCGCGCACTCGCACAGCAGTGCTTTCCGCAATATGTGGCTCCACCATGCCACTGCGGCAAAATGGACATTTTCTTTGTCTTCAACGGAGATACACGCGCGCCAGCATTACTTCAAATGACACAGGCAAGCAATACTCGCAAGTGTGATATCAAATTAAATGTTGAGTGAAAGTGTTAGCTCCGTGCATAATATGACTGTAAGTCGGGGAGCCACCTAGCTGACAGGGTGACGTGCATTTCTTGCTCCCAATTTAAGCAACGCTTAACACATCGAAGCTACGGAGGCACTGCGCTAAACTCCAAGCCATGAGGTTGCTTAATCGCTTCTCCGGCGTCGGCTGCGCTCAGTGCCGCTTTTACTATAATATAGTCGCAGTTGGAATTCATGGCAGCTGCACTTAAACGACGTTATCTCGGATAAAGCAGAAGCAGTCACTCCTATCTAGACGCAGTCTCCTGCTTACATTTTCCGACGCACCCTAGCCTGCAGCGATCCACGGTATAACCGAAGTTCTGCAACAATAGAAAACGGTTGCAAGGACCCTAGCTCATATCGGTAGCCCAGTGTGCGTGCTCTGCCTGCCCGGTTGTATAAAGACGAATTTTTCTATTGCTCGAGGCCTTTAAAGCCCGACTGCTGCACGGCGTTTCTTCACAGACGAGGCAGGCCTATTTCGAGGTCTTATAGTTTTTTTTTTATTCTATGCGAGTCCGACGCGTAAAGTATCGCACTCGCCTTGAATTGCTATCTGCGTCGACGGTGCTGGAAGATTTAAAGTTATTGCTGAGGGCATTTGAGACGAGGAGCAATCGGAAAGATGGTTCGAGAGCCTGCTTGTCATGCCTTCTTTTTGTGCAATGCCCGCCGTCGTTGTCATTCGCGTTGTTGTTGCTGCTGCTGCTGCTGCTGCTGCTGCTGCCGCCGCCGCCGCCGTCGTCGTCAGTGCATATGCTTGCACTTCGTTGTCGAAGAATGTAAATGTCAATGAAGTACCAAACTTCGGTTGTCCGAAAGCGTGCAAGCTTGATCGTTATCTTAAGCGTTCAGGCTCATGTGCATAGCATCACCTGACACTGCTGGAAAACTTCGGCGAGCGTGCACGAACTTATGTCCAGCTGTACTTTATGCCTTAGCCACTCTAGTCGCTTCGTGAGAAAAGGTCAGGTTATTAGCGCCTAAGGGTTCAGAGCTGGTTGCGGTGACTGAACTTGCTGGCAAAGGAACGTAACGCAACCTGTTAGAGTGCGATTCTAATTTAATGTACAGGATTCTCAAGCACCTTCTATTTCACAGTTTTGCGGAACACGATGAAGGTTTCAAACCGTGAAGTTTAACATATAATGCTCAGCTTGAAACACTAGCTTTTGCTCAGTCATGTCTGGATATAGTAGAAATTAAATCAAACACGTGGTCATTACATATGTTCCTTAAAAAAACGCCTTCGTAACTCCATTCATTCTCTAAGATCACATTTGTCATCTTAAAGAACGGGTCTTTCTAGTGAACGATTTTTTTTTTTTCATTTTTTCTGAGCGGTGCGCCCGTGTCACTTGGCCGCACGTAACAAACGGTTCTTGCACTGCACACGTATAGGTGATAGGTAAGTGTTTTAGGTGCGTAGCACTTTAGAGGCCTGGCTTGTCGTCCATCCACTGTCTGGTGTCGCATGGTCATGCAGTGGTCAATACAGACCTAAAACAAGGCTAACAATGCTCAAAACCAGGGAAAAATAAACCAACATGGTCGAAGATAATATAAACTACAAAATAACTGAGAATTCATAACTAGAATTAGTAGCAAAACGGCGTAAAACTGTTCTGAAACATCGGGCTGAGACAAGCGCAGCTCAAGAGAGGGCACCAGCGCCTCGACAAGCGCGCGATTGCCAAAGAAATCACGGGGTTGCCCGTGCTACGCACTTATTCAGGTTTCACGGTAGTGGAGGTGCATTAACGGAGTACTGACACGATTTTGGACCATCGCAAAAGGGACATTTTTCGTTTCCTTGGTATGCAGTGTTAACGCTCTCCACACAGCGGAGTCAGACAACACGTATAAAAAATTTTGTTTTGATTTTAAAGTTTTCGTCACTGAGCATCTGCAAGCCAGCTCCACGGCAATGGACATTATCCCGACGAGTCAAGTCAGTTCTGAGTTCGCGAGCTCTGCGTCCGTCATGCAGCCTAAATCGCAGAAATCGCTGTCAGGATCACTGGACGGCAATTAACTCATCGTTGTTTACGTGCACCACGAGCAGATGACAGATCTTCCGTTAGTAAGTCGCCAGTTGCTGTCTTCCGGTGACGTCACACTGCTCTGATACGTCACTGAGAAGCCGCCCCCTCTATACCGAAACCGAAATTGCTGTTTTATGGTAGCGGTATTAAAAATATATCCAGTGCATTCCCATGCTCTACGACACTCTTTATAGGTTTCTCGACACCAGTACTTTCATTTAGAGCAACAATCCGAAAATTCTTAAAATTCGTGTCAGTACTCCTTTAAGCACAGGATTTACAACGACACCAAAGCCTAGACTGGAACGACGCAAGCGCAGAATTTTACGCGGGATTTATAACACCGGTGCCCACACAACACGGAGGAAGGAAAGAGAGGAAAGGGCATGCCCAGCCGGCGCGCTACGTGAAAAGTGTGGAGGAAATGACGTCATGGCGGCCATATCCACTGGGCGCACAATGGCGGTGTTGCTATGGTTACGTGTTGTGCAGTGTAGCTGGTGTAGCGATTAGCGGCGGTGGCATTTGCGCCTCCGTAGGTCGCGTACTGAACCGTGGCGGACGACGCTTTGTGCCGCGTTGTTAGCAACGCAGTGTTCTCTCGGCGGTCATTGTACCTAGCAACTTTTACAAAACCTGTTGTTAGCCACGGGGCCTCAACAGTGCGTGAAAGGAGCGCATATATTTCCGTGCCGAGCAGCGGATCACGCCGATGAAGTATTCGAAGTGCTCAGCGAAATCGGGTTCAGGCACCGTGACAAAACGGAACCACGACGAACGCCTTGCAGGTCAGTGACGTTTGTGCAGTGTTTCTGCTTGTGAAAACGGATGAAACGTTTGTACTCCGCTAGACGAAATGAGGACACCGTGTGCACATGTAGTTTCGTGTTCGATATGTGTACACTAACAACTTACTTGTGCGCATTAAAACACCTTTTCTGTTTTGCTTGCTATGCTCGCCCTTAGCAGTGTACTCTCGGCGTTTCAGCAACTGCGCTCAAGTGTCACTCGCACACCTGCACCATGCACAAGGTCTACCACCGCGGTTTCACAATGATGATGCCGGTGAGCTTTTACGTGGAACACGAGGACGGTGACCGGGCGCCGAGTGAGAAACGGAATGCAACCATACAAGGCGGCGCACGGCCGATCTTGTTGTCTGTACAGTGCGTGAATAAATGTGAAAACATTGACACCACACTCGCCGTAGTCAGTGCATCCAAGCATGGCGTTCTCTTGTGTTTGCTTTCCTTGTCGACGAGCTGTTATTCGCTGTTATTACTCGGACGAAACGATTTTGCCATCGGTATCGCGCTGGCCCACCGTGTTAAGTCCCGTTCCCTTGGTTTCGGATAGCACAACACGCGTGCCGTGCAGCCCACGTGGTTTTCGAGCCGGAGAGGGAAACGCGCCTTCTTCTTCGCTTATCACATGTAAACAAGAGAGGATAATCTGCCCAGTCAATATGGCCGACTTCCGGCTTCACCACGGCTTCACAGAAAGCGACGTGAGGGCCTGTCCTTACCTTTTCCTTCCTCCGTGCCACACAAGAACATTTTTCTAGAGCTGTGCACGGGCCTAATTTTCAAGCCCGAGCCCGGCCCAGGCCCGCTGACTGCGTCGAAGGCCCGCCCGAGCCCGACCCTAAAGGGCTTCGAGCCCGTCCGGCCCGGCCCGACGTACAAAAACACAAACCCGGGCCCGGTTTGGCCCGACACTATGAAGGTTTGCTGCGGAGACAAGATATCACTTTTTGATCATGGGGCATTTTATTCAACATATAAAAGTTAAACACATGCAAACGACACATGTTAGTGTGTATACATATAGATTACAAGTTGTGTAAAAATAACAAGCTGTGTAGTGATTCGGACTTCAGGGAAGTGCGGCGCTCCTGCATCACATATCCCGTCAAACTGAAGTTCCGTTCGCTGCTGGCACTGGTAGCTGGAATCGCAAATATCTTTTTCGCAAGCATAGCAAGCTTGGAATAATTAGACTCCTTGTTCTTCCAGAAGTCTAGTATCTCTGATGCAGGACAGGAGGATGATTGCATGGATGAATAATCACAAAGGTGATCTTGTGTGCTCATCGCTAAGTTCTAGAAAACAATTCCGGCACAACGTCTATATTTTCGGTTTGATGCGGGCTTTAGACCTGGCCCGGCCCACCCGACGCCCGAGATGAGTAGCCCGAGCCCGGCCCGGGCCCGAGATGGGAAGACGTCGGCATACCCGAGCCCGGCCCGCGGGCCGGGCCGGGCTCGGGCTTTCGGGCTACCCGGAGCCCGTGCACACCTCTACATTTTTCTGTGATTGATTCGTTTGTACGGCTATCAGTTGTTTGTTTGGTTGAACCTGGCCCTTGGTTGGTGAGGAATTCGTGGAAGGCATTAAAAATTCACCATTCCAGGTATTTTAATTTCTTGCTGTCGTTTGGTTAAAAGATGAAATGGAAAGCTGGTTTCCTTCTTACAGTTTATTTTTATTCAGCAGATTATGAGAAAAGCCCTTTCGTAGGCACCAGAACTGCGCAACATAACCAGATCAAGGCACGGAGTCCTTTACAGGGTGATTTAAGCGAGGTTCCCTGTTATGTTTGGCTTAGTCGAACGGTTGAACGCCTGGTGGAACGTCTGTTGAGCACTTGGTGCAGTAACTTAATAGTTTTTCGTAACTCCGCGCAACATGAATGTACTCTAAAATTCTCGATTGCAAACACGAGAGCATTACTTGGCCCACTGTGGGACCCAGCTCTCACGGGAAAGCCATGACAGTAAAGCGGAATACACGTTACGGCATCATCGTGGTTGTTCGGAAAATCAAGCGTTCAAAAAATACCTTGCTGACGGGTTGCTACGTCTAACATCGATATGCCGAATAATGTAGACAAATAAATGAAAATGACGTATCAGGTAGATTAAAACAGTACCATTTTTCTTCGTTTTATTTTAGCACGCCTCCGCGCTTAAGCTAAACGTATGAAGTGGCACTCAACGTGAAAGCTGTAGGAAGCGCAGAGCAGTGATTCACCGTGCCTGTAGCGACGCTCACGTTGACGGAAAAGCGTGCGTTTACATTCAAAACACTCAGCGCCTATGGTGGGAAAGGCAACTACCATTTGTGACGCAGTGGCACCCTCTCCTCACCTAGTTTCATTCCACATCATCCTCACATCTCTCCGCCAAACCCTCACTTTCCTTTCCCACCCCTTGCTATACGGCACAATACACGCCAATGCTATGCGCTACCCTCCACCTCCTCCTTTCCCTCCTCACTCTCACATCGATCCTCCTCATCCTCACATCCCTTTCCCCTTGCCTTATGGTTCCACACATATCGATGGCATGCTGTACCCTTCCCTTCCTCCTCACCAGCACATTACTCCTCGCCCTTACTTCCCTTTCCACCTTTTATTGTCCTGTACTATACACGGCTATGCTATACTTTACACCCTCCTCCATTCTCTCCGCCTCACCCTAACATCTCTTTCACACCCCCCTTGTTAAATTGTACTGTACACGGCTATGCTATTCTCTGCCCTCCCCTCGTCTCGTCCCTTCCCTCCTCCTCACCCTTACTTCCCTTTGTCACCCCTTATTATACTACTCATTGTTATACTACAGAAGAATTGATATCTGTGCCAGTTGGTGACAGCTCTCGAACATATTGAAACACAGCGCAACCACCGAAGACGCCCGGTGGTTGTTCCCTTGCTTTTATTTTTGTCCGCGTCGTGGTTGCGCTTTGTTTCGATATGTTCAAGACGCTATACTAGGCTGGATATTCGATGCCTTACCTTTTCCCCTCCTCATTCCCATCACCCTCACTTCCCTTTCCCTTCTCTTCGCTATACTTATTATACATGGCTATGCTATACATGGCTGTGCTATACATGAGATTAATGAGAACTGCATGGTTAATGAGAATACATAATTTTACCTACTGCGTGACACCTTACAGGGCTATGCCCTGCTTTACCCTCTTCCCTCCTACTTTCTCTCGTCCTCACCAACACTTCCCTTTCCCCCCACCCTTACTATCATCATCATCAGCCTGACTACGCCCACTGCCGGGCAAAGGCCTCTCCCATGTTCCGCCAATCAACCCAGTCCTGTGCTTTCTGCTGCCACGCAAACCTGCAAACTTAATCTCATCTGCCCACCTAATTTTCTGTCTTCCCCTCACGCGTTTGCCTTCTCTTGGAATTCATTCAGTTACCCTGAATGACCAGCGGTTATCCTGCCGACGTGCTACTTGCCCGGCCCATGTCCATTTCTTGATTTCAATTACGATATCCTTAACCCCCGTTTGTTCCCTGAGCCACTCTGCTCTCTTCCTGTCTCTTAAGGTTACACCTATCATTTTCCTTTCCATCGCTCGCTGCGTCGTCCTCAACTTATGTTGAACCCTTTCTGTAAGTCTCCAGGTTTTTGCTCCGTAGGTAAGTACCGGTAAGATGCAGCTGTTATATACCTTCCTCTTGAGGGATAGTGGTAGACTACCATTCATGATTTGAGAAAGCTTGCCAAATGTGCTTTATTCCATTCTTATTCTTCTAGTTATTGTACTCTCATGGTTCGGCTCCGCGGTTACTCCCTGTCCTAAGTAGACGTATTCCTTTACAACTTCCGGTGTCTCGCCACCTATAGCAAAGCGCTGTTCTCTGCCCGAGATTGTTCCACATTACTTCAGTTTTATGCATATTAATTTTCAGACCTACTCTTCTGCTACCCTTACTATGCCATAACATAAATGGCTATGCTATGCATGGGTTTGCCTGCGTGATGCCATAGATGGCTATGCTATGTTTTCCCTCTCTCTTCCTGTTTCCCTGCTCCTCATTCTGGCTTCCCTTTCTCACCCCCCTTGCTATACATGGCTAAGCTATACATGGTTTGCCTGCGTGACGGCAAGTGACGACATGAGATGGCACCATACGATGTAAGTTTACTTCCTTCCTCTTTTCCCTCCTAGCCCCCCACTTCCCTTCGCCGTCCCCTCACTTAGCATGGCTATGCTATAGATTGCTGTGCTATAGATGGTTTTGGCTGCGTGACGCCATACATGACTGTGCTATGCTTTACCCTCTCCCCTACTTTCTCTTCTCCCCCCTCACTTCAATTTCCCGCAACCTTACTGCACAATACTATGCTTGGTCATCCTATACATGGTTCAATTTGCGTGACGCCATGAATGGTTGCGCTATGCTTTACCGTCTCCTTTCCTCCTTTCCATCCTCCTCACCCTCGCATCATTCCTCCTTACCTTCCCTTCCCTTTCTCGTCCCCTTGCTATACGTGGTTTTGCCTGTGTGACGCGGTGACATGAGATGATGGCATATGATGACAGCATACTGCCTTCCTGTTGATGATGATGATGCTCCTTGTATGATTGGCACCTGCCCACTCAGGGGGGATTGGCCAAGAGTCGGGCGGATCATACAGTCTGGATTTATTAATAATATTTTTCCTCCTGCTCTTCCCGTCCTCCTTTTCCTCTTCCTCAGCTTCACTTCCTTTTCCCGCCCCCCTTGCTGTGCATGGTTATGCTATACATGGTCTGGCCTGCATGACACCAAGCCCGACGACGACAGCAAACGGCAGCATACGACAGCCCAGGCCCCTAAAGCACTTCGCGAAGATGTGTAACAACGAAGCAGCAACCACCCACCTATATTTGCCTAGTGTCCTACATGTAGGACGCTGAAAGCTCTTCATTGTAACACGAACACTGTTTTCTCTTAAAAATCCAGGAGGGATTCCTTTCTCGGGGAAATAGGGGCAAGCGAAGATTGGCCCATTTCTTTTTCATTGCGCAATGCTCTCTCCTAACGTAAGCTTTCAGTTTTATTATAAGTAGCGGCCATCCACGGAACGCTGTTTTCGAGCTGAATCGGCTTGGAGGCGTTCATACTCTTTCCAGCGTTCGTCAGCTTGTAAATGGCCCAATGAAAGGGCCATCACGCAATCAAGGAAACGTGAGATAGGAACCTAATTTGCTCGAAGTCTGAATTTTTCTGAAACGGGAAAGTCATCATATTGACTTCACGCGTGTCCAGCAGATCGGGTTTTAGTCCGCCCACACGAAATATTGCATGTGTTCTGCTTCCCAATTGTTTTTTCATCGTCAGTAGAACGAATTCGAAAGGTTCAGTTGAGGTCACATCTTTAGGCAAGAATGGTTGTGCGGCCTAGTGTTCAAGGAACTCGCTTTTGAACCGGGGGTACACGTGTTCAAACCCGAACCCTGGAAAGAAAGCTGGTGTTATTTATTATTTCTCTGGCACGCGCAAGATGTGGGTGTGGATGCCTTTCGCGGATGAGGAGGGCTTTTTGTAACACAACCATCACTAGCTTCACGTGTCAGTCAATACAACATTCTCTTGACAAAGCTAGCGCCACCTGACGTGGGTTTATGATCACCTACCCTTCTCCAGTGCAAGTCAAGGTTTTCGCGGGGCTACAACTCTTCACGAGTTTGCAGTCGCAAAATTGTTGTTCCGCTTGAGTGAGGCCGAGCGCCTTACCGCGAAAGGGATGTAATATAGATTCGAAATGTTCTTGATGCAGCCAATATTTTGGGGAATCGTTGCTGAGGAAATTGGGTGTGCAGAGAATGCCATATCACTGTTGTACGCGCAAAATTTTGTGAGCGGTCTCTTAAACACCGCTGTTCTTCGTGTAGGACGCTATGCATATCGTGTCGTCATTATTGCAATTTGCAACACGCGACGCCTCGTGCCCGCAAGGCTTGAAGTATTGCATTGACATTCGTATGGATGCATAGAACAGTAGTACTTTTAGTTCATTTTCAGTCAGGAATATTCCCTGCAGTTCATATTACTAAAAAAAAGCCGCGAACGTTTATTGACATTTTGAAGGCATGTGGATGCTGGCAAAGATGTGCCCTCAATCGTGGCCATACTTCCGCCCGACAAATAAGATGTGAGAGTGTCAAATGAAAAAAGCGGTCATGAAGAAGACAACAGCATGGACCATCTACCAAGACGCACTGTACAGGCTGAAGTTGTGGGCACGTATTCAAGGCCATGTGACGTCAAGAATAACCAGGAGCCACAAGCTAAACTTCAAAGGCGCCCTGTCAAGTGGTGTAAATGCGACTTGAACCCGAGCTTCCTAGTTAGCGAGTAGAGGTGTGCACGGGCTTCGGGTAGCCCGAAAGCCCGAGCCCGGCCCGGCCCGCGGGCTGGGTTCGGGCGGGCCGACGTCTTCTCATTTCGGGTCCGGGCCGGGCTCGGGCTACATCGTTTTTTGTTGGGCGGGCCGTGCCAGATGCAAAGCCCGAATCAAGCCCCAAAATATAGACGTTGTGCCGGAACTGTTTTGCCACGGCGTAGCGCCACCTCCGCGACCGCCCCCCCACCCCCTTTCTTGGTTCTCCTTTCCTTTAGGCACTTTCAACGCAAGGAGCAAGGGTGAAGTCACACAAGATAAGCTCTGTGATTATCTATACACGGAATAATCCTCTCTCCGCATCTGAGGGACTAAAGTTCTGGAAGAATAAACAGCCTAAATATTCCAAGCTTACTATGCTTGCGAAAAGATATTGGCAAATGCGGCTACTAGTACGAGCAGCGAGCGCACCTTCAGTTGGGCGTTATAGGTGACGCACGAGCGCCGCACTTCACTGAAGCCCGAATCATTGGACAGCCTATTTTTACACAAGTTGTAATCGTTGCATATAGCGACGGTCATGTGTTTTTTGCTTATGTTTCGCTTTGATACATTGAATAAAATGCCACATTATCAGAAAACGACATCTTGTCTCCTCAGCAAACCATAATGTGAGGCCGTACCGGGCCGGGCCCAGGCTTTTGTTTTTGTACGTCGGGCCGGGCCGGGCGGTCTCACAGCCCTTTAGCGTCGGGCTCGGGCGGGCCTTCGACGAAGTCAGCGGGCCCGGGCCGGGTTCGGGCTCGAAAATTCGGCCCGTGCACAGCTCTATTAGCGAGTTACATCAGCGTCAGCGCTCGTGTCGTGCAGTCTCTTCTCTGTGTCTTGTTTTTTGCGCTGTTCAATATGAATCCCAACCAACTAGCCCAACTCTCCCTTTTGCTGAGTTACATGAGTCAGAATCAGCCGAAGGAACACCGGTAACTCCAGTAGGGCCATTTGAAAAATTTTTCGACCATGAAGTAATCAACTTGATTGTTGCAAACGCCCAACACCTACGCACAACCGAAGAATCGGTTGTTGAATGTGAATGCTTGTGAGATTAATTGTTTTCTCGGCATTCTGCTGCTCCGCGGCCATGCACCAGTTCTAACGTGTCGAATGCTGCTTGAAAACCCGCGTGCTGCTCATAGTGAACTTGTCGCAAACTGTTCGAGGCGGGATTGATTTGAAGCCATCTTCGCAAAACTACATGTGGCTAACAAGGACCTAGTGCAAGAAGATTAATTCCCAAAACTGCAACCACTGCTTAGGCTCTCGAATGAGCGGTTTATGTTGTATGCTACGTTACTAGACTGCTTCAGCAATGACGAAGCATGCGTATTTCAAAAAGCATGGATGTAAGCAGTTACTGACGGAAAAACCGATCTATTTAGGTTATAAATTGTGGGGCGTTTGCACCCCACCGGGCTACTCGCTATTTGTTGAGCCTTGCCAAGGCAAGTACGGCGTCAACATGGACGATAAAAGGAAGCTAGACCTAGCAGGATCTGTTGTTACAAAAATGGTTTCCAGGACGAAAGGAACGTTTGACTTCTGTTTTCGTGTATTTTTCGACACCTTCTTTTTAAGCCTCAAGCTCGTTAGAATGCTTTCGTAAATGGGTGTCATGTGAACAGGAACCGCGCGTGATCACCGTATAGAAAGCTGCCCCATCCACACGAAAAAAATGAGTGAAAATGGGATTCGAGACTTCTATGAATCGAGAGTTGACGCCGAATTAAAAACAGATCCAAAGTCATGACGGAACAACCACTTTTGATTTCTAGATGCAGTGGCAATATAGGCGGAGTTGATAGACTCGGTCAGAATATTACTGAGTCCCGAACGTGTATTAGAGGTAGGAAGTGGTATTCATCAATCTTGACGTATCTTCTTGGTGCATGTGTGAATAACGCATTCGAGTTATCCAGAGAGGGGAACTTACAAAACAGAGCTCCTCACATTTCGAAGGGCTATAGTGATGTCGTACTTAAAGATTTACGGCTCTGAATAATTGCGTGGAAGACGCCGGCAATCTGCGCTGGAAGCCCAAAGACGACTAAACCGCCTTGAACACGCAACGATCCCTCAAGACAAGAAAGCAAGGCGCGCTCAATTCCATGGGAAGACGAAAACATTCAGTGAAAAATGCGCCATCAGTGCACCGGAGGCCAGCTTCAAATAGGATCATTCAAATTAAGTGTATCTGACGACTGTCCTACATGTAGGAGGCTCCAAAACCGCTGTGTGATTTTCTTTTTTTTTTCTTTTTGTGAATAAAAGCGTTCTTCTGTTCTCCGAGGTCCGGGAAAATAAATCAGTTACTTTACTTTTATAAAGTTCAGGCATATATGGGTAAAATAAAATATGGTCGCGAAGATGTCTAGACCTCAGCAGCAACCACAGACCCATGCTGCTTGCATCAGCTGACCCGACTCACTGCAACCGCAGCGTCTTCATGGGAACAATGTACAACGATGTATGCACGCTGAACGCCGACCCCAAGTGCTTGCGCGACCAATCTTTTATAATCCGTCACATGACCGTGTTTTACCCTTCTTTCCCTGTCACGTTTGCTGCTTCCCTTACAGCCATGCGGTCTCATTAACTATTCCATCTCATCCGTTTCGATCGTAAACAGCTCTGCACTGCCTCCAATCATTCTTTGTTTCTTTCGACAAATTCGCTGCTAGCACCGCTTCCCTCGGTAAGAAATGTTGTCTTCTAACTGTAGATTGAAACAAATAAACAAGAAATGAAGTGTGCTTTAACGTTTGCTATCCAAGTGCAATGCTCTGAAAGCGCGTCCATCATATAGGGTTGTACGAAGGATAGAGAAAGAAAACATAACGGCATGGAACTTCGTGCCGTTTCACTTGCTCGCTCCCCTCGGTTATATTTTTACGACCGAGCAGTTTCCCGCTCAGTGCGCAATAAACACCGTCATTACTTCGTATCTCTCTCTCTTGCTTGTGAGTGCGTGTCTCGTTTCGGTAGCATACAGAAACGCACCACCTCATCATCCGCTTAATACTATGAATAAAAACTATAGCCACGATGCAGCTTGCACACAATTCCCTTTCTTAAGACTGCGAGCGAAGCAAGTCCTTAAGGGAAGGCATAAAAACATTTGAACGTAGCCCTAGTTGTCATCTGTGCATGGTCATTCAAAAGATTGCGACGCACAGTCCCGTCACGTATAGCATGCCCCCCTTAGATAGATAGATAGATAGATAGATAGATAGATAGATAGATAGATAGATAGATAGATAGATAGATAGATAGATAGATAGATAGATAGATAGATAGATAGATAGATAGATAGATAGATAGATAGATAGATAGATAGATAGATAGATAGATAGATAGATAGATAGATAGATAGATAGATAGATAGATAGATAGATAGATAGATAGATAGATAGATAGATAGATAGATATAACGCTTTTCGTTCGCGTGGTTATTAAGTAGCACTAGTAGCGAAAGTTGGGCTAGTTGGTGGTTCATGCTTGGGATGTAAAAACAGCGCAAAATATAGACAAGGATTATCAAGATTTAACATGGACCACCATCTCACCCAAAAGGAATTACTCAATGTCATAAATATCAAACAGCGCTTTACACACAGGACGAAAGAAAGAAGTGACACACACGTCCTGTGTGCGTCACTTCTTTCGTCCTGTGTGTAAAGCGCTGGTTTTATATTTTTTAACATGGAACCTTACCAACTCGCCCAATCTGCCTGTCTTCTTAAGAATTACTCTCCTAATTTGTGAACGGGCTGCACGAGAGAAGGAGCTAAACTCATGTCAGTCGGTTCATCCAACAATCAAACACTGTGTGAACCAACATACTCTAGATGCAAGAAACATATTGGGGTCTCTTTGTGTACTCACGGCATCGCAGTCGCTTATGAATGTGCCCCGACACGACCACGAGCCCTCGACGTATCGATCGTGCTTGATTGCGTCGTTTCATATATCTCGCTAAGGCATCGGGTACGTTAATAAGAAAAAAAATGGATTACCCGACTCATGCGATACGTCTTGGCTAGAGGCAAGTAAAGGAGCTTACGCTGCCAGTAGTAGCATTAAGAGGTCATAGATGGCTATCAGTCAAAGATACAAGCAAATTAAAGCGATTAATCACAATCTCAGTGGGCTTATCTACGAGTATGAGCTTGTACACAATGCATGTGTTCTCGACGGTAGACTTGGACCGTCCATGCGAGTCGTAAAGACGTTGCGATGGCATGCAATGTAATAAGTGTTCTTACAGTGTTGTAGCAAATACAAGAGATGCACGTGGAGATAAAGAGAGAAGGAGAGGGAAAAGGCAGGATGGTCAATCTGGAGAGAAGCTGCTGGTTTGCTACCCTACACTATAGGAAAAACAAGGAAATCAGAGTGGAAAGAATGAGGGAGGAACCATTTAGACGCTCTAAACGAAACTTAGAGGGGGTCGGACCGGCATATTTATATTCACTCTATTAGGCTTCGTGAGCACTTCTGTATAAGGTTGAACGGACGTACTAGCAGCAGAGAAAATAATTAGACGTCGCAGAAATACGTCAAGAGGAAGGCTAATGAATATAGGCGGTTATCTCCCACCCTCTGTTCTTACTGTGGTTTGATCTTTTTTTTTATTCTTGGGCTGCTAATATGTCATATCAATTAAACCAACTAGTCCGGCATTTTGCTTCAACGAGTGTTTTAAGGGGATGCGCGTATGTAGCTCTTACTCGCTGCTCTGCCATCTTTAATTTCTCTATACGGTGGCATAATTCATCTTCGTGCATCTCGCCCTAAGATAAATTGTGCCAACAAGCGCGACTAAGCACGCCTTTGCGAAATAAACAAATCAAAAGTTTTACCAATGCCTCGACCGACTCGGGTGTCGCGACTGATTAGGCATGCCATCTCGCGGAGAAAGATTGCATAGTAAGGTAAGACATACCGACATACAGTGAGGGCTAAAATAGATACAAATTATGAAACATTGTACCGGGCATAACGAAGCGGTCGCCAAATACGATAGATTTCAGACAGCCGAGAACCCTGACTCTTAAAACTAGGTAAGGGGGCTACACCTCCTTCAGCTTCGCTGCCTTTAACGTACTTATATGCTCGAACATGCGTATACATTACGAATGTGTGTGTGTGTTAAGATATAAAGCCTTCCCACAGTAAGAGACGACATAATGTGATATTATTTGAGTTATCATTCTTCCTACCACCATGAGATACTGAGCTGGGACGACATGTTCCCCCCTGGCAACTGTCATTCGGCCAAGTGCGATCTTAATAAGCGAAATGGTTGCGTCCGCTTGACCAGGGCAAAAATACGGCAGCCATGACCCAGGCAGATATTTTCGAATAAATTGAGAAAATTCGATTACTGTTCTTGAAATCGCACAAAAGCTAATGCGATGCAAAATGAAATATGCAGGGTTGTTTAGTTGCTCGGGTATTGCTAGCAATCCAGAAGCAAACCGTGCCTCGATTAAAACACGCCGTATTTGACCTGATTACCAAAATATGTATGTTCCTCCCAGCGAACTTCGATGGCTCTGAAACTAAGTAAAAGCCGTGCCAATAATGTGTGTACTTGTTGCTCAGTGCGCTTCATTATCACATGATGGTTTGGTACGTGAAACCCAATGAAGAAATTTGTTAAGACTCGCATCAACGCTGCTTATTATAGTTAGTGAGCAACAAATTAAAGGTAAATAACGCTTCGCACATGGAAAGGCCTAGAGTTTATAGCAGCTTATGTAAAAAAATCTGGCTTCTGGAAGTAAGTCCTGCTTTCGTGATAACCCACGAAGTTCAGTGCTATTTTTCGTAACATCTAGTAGAGTTAGCAGCAAATACGGCGTCAAGTCGTTCATTTCGAGTACTGCAAGACTCATCACAGCCAACATCGAAGACTAACTCATAGTTCGATATGGACAGCACGGACTGCATATAACGTCGTGTCATTTTAAAATAATGAGGCCGTTGCATTTCACTCTCTGTGAACAGGAAGTGTCATACGCGGTCAATTGCATCCAACTATCATCTTTACTTCCCCTTCCCCATCCCCAAAGGTTCTGAGTGGTGCCCCACGACGGGAGGCAGAAAATAGCGTTCTTTTTCTATCCTTCCTCTTTCCCCAAACCACTCTCTCGCTCATCCAACTGTGAGTGGCGCACAAGTATAACTTACATTAAATCATGCCTAAGCATGCCTAGTCTAACACTTCGCCATGAGGTTTCACAGCTTTCCATTTTCTACAAACTGTATAATAATTCCCCTCACCCCAGAAACACTATTTTGCTTCCACCCAACCGCACTTCAAGCCGTCTTTTTAATAACCTCAGTGTACAACACTTTCACGGCACTTCTGAAGCCTTCAACAAATCCTTCTTACCGACTGCTGTTGAGCTATGGAACGCGATAACCGAAGACATAGTAAATGAACAAGATTCCAATAAATTTAGGTACATACTCTGATGTATGTGCCCCAACTACACTGCTATTTCATGCATAAAAGTCTTACTAAACTTTTGTAACAGCATTTATAGCCAGTTGCACTGTATGTTTCGCTCTTTAAATTCAAATATGTATACTGTGCTTTTCAAACCTTTTTTACCATTGTATAATAATGACTATGATATGATTAAAGCGCTTGCCCCCCCCCCCCCCCCCCCCATGTAAAACCCTAAAAAGGGCCTTTAAGGCTAAAGAAATTATGATAATTGCTGTTCGCTAGTGCAACGGAGAAAGATATGCCGATCAAGAAAACAGGCAACAGCGTGAACCTCAGGACACGGCAGAGACGGACCACAGGACAGAGTTGTCGTACGGTTCACGCTGTTTCTCGTTTTCTTGAACATGTACCAACCGGCCCAAATGAGCACCCTAGTACGCCTATCCCGTGAGCTCTGGAAACCAGTGAAAGCGATGCACTCCAGCATCTTGCCAGTGAGTTGTTGCTAGCGTAATTAAGAAGATCATTGCATGCATTAACGATGGACAATTACGTCCGTCACAAAGCAGGGATCTTCTACGCTAGAAATGCCCTGCATTTACAGAATAAAGTGTGCGCAAGGCAAACGTGGTGTTAGATACTGATATCCTTATTTATGTGTCTTTATATTGAATTCGCATGGATTTCATTAAGGCACACCGTGCAACTATTACAAGGTATAGTACTTGTTTTAACTGTCACGATTGTAAAAACGTAAACAAACGAAGCCGTGTTTATTATCATCTCAGCTTCGTAGGTATTTTTAAGCCTTTGCAGCGTATTTAGACGACACACCGCGTCGATTTTCTTGTCGCGACATGACCTCAGGTGCCAAGCGATCGTAGATGTCTCGCCAACCGATTGCAACGCCAGAAGCGACATAGTCAGGGACATTACAAAAGGCATACCCTCAAAAAGCCGTTATTCACTTCATCCAGGGTTGACTTTTTAGCGATAAATTTACGTTTTTATCACGATTATGGATCCTATTCATTTTCTACAAAATCCGCGAAACTGCGGAGCACTTCACCGTTATTGCATCATGTCATCCACATCATTTTATTTATATTGGTAACTTGTTCGCGTTCAGGATAACGAGAAAAAGCAAACGTTTTGTACGCACTTGTAACGAACGTGTCGTAACATTTGCAGTTATTTGCCTTGCAGTTCAATTGTAACGGCTTCTGTTAAAAAACGGACCCCTGCCACAACCCCTCAGAGGGTAATGGAGTCCTGCCTGCGTAAGCGTAAGCCTGTCAATATATGTATCCGTAGCACTAAAAGCTGACTGATTGATTGACCGATTGATTGATTGAATAATCAATCAATCAGCCCCTAATTGAGACAGCACGCTTTCCGAACACAGTCTAGTTTGGCCTACACATTGTAGTATCCACAGTATAGTATCCATATTTTCTGCCCGCGCTATCGTCTACATACAGCGAAGACGTGCCAACAAGCCTATACGAGCCACCCTTATTTCCAGACAGAGCTGCCACGTGAATGCCTGACAGACAACAAGAAACTGCATTCGACACCCTAAAGAAAGGCAACAGGCATTTATAAGTACACTTTGCCTAATCCATCATAATCCACCAGGTTCGGTATCCACACACACACACACACAAAAAAAAGAAACATGTTACCCTGTATTTTTTCATAGGAGACTATTCCAGCTAATCCGGTAGTTAAGCGTATCATTAGTGATGCCAGATGGCCGATAGCAAAGAGCGAACTGAAAGCTTTGTGAATGCTGTCTCACAAGCGCCTAGACGCCGCACGTCAAGATAAAAAAAAGGGGGGGGGGGGTGCGACGATGAATCAAAGGCCTCGTGTAGCGCGTTAAACGATTCAGCTAGGGCTCCAGTGCGAGTCGTATTCATCAGCGCGGCAGACGTCTCAGGCGTCTCCCTCGGCGCGACGACGACAAACCGCGTCAGGCGAGAATCTAATCAGCGTGCACTTTGACGCTCGCTTTTGGAGCTCTGCGTGCCCCACTTGACGCGATTGCGGGAGGAGGCACGCGCAGAGAGCCGCAACACCCCGCTGTCTCGTTTCTCCCACGTCACGCGCATTCTGTCCCATCGTTGTCGTCTCCCTCTCTCCCTCTGCGAGACCTTTAGCGGCGTTACAGTGACTACCCGTGCAAGGCTATGGCTCATTGATGGAATTGAAGCTTTTCTCTGGCAGAAAAACGGAAGTTGGTGCTGCCTCTCGATCGATGCATTCCCACTGTTCACGCGGCATACACGTTCCGTATTATTATTCTTTCCCCAAACGACATCTCTCTCCTACATTTACGCTCTCTCCATCTGATTCCATCTAATGTATTCCTAGAGGAGCTGCCGTTGTCGACGGGTGCATAGTGCAGCGAAGGAATTGTATCGGTGCGCAGCCGGATGCCTCGCATTTAGTAAGGCGTGGAGTTACTGAGGGCTTTAACAGCACCCAGAACATCGAATCCTGTGCATGTAGCCTTCGATTTTGTACACGTACCCTATCCGCGACCATTGAGTTGCGGAGCACGCGTTTGAATGGAGTCTCCTCGCGTATTCGTGTGCTAACGCATTTCAATCATTCTGTAGGTTACTGGGCAAATACATGAAGAGCTGCTAGAATATTCAAAGGTCACAAAGTTCGGTGAAACCATCGGATAAGAGTGTTTTTCGTCTCACGTAGCTGTGGCACGCTACCAAGTAAGTCAAAGGCCCAGAAGTGATTTCGACTTGTTCATGGCGCTGTGATTTCGAAGGATTTGGGGATGCTGTCCGAGTCGTGTCTGCCATGGCCTTATCGATGCCCACGCGGCACTGTTGTCAGCTACTGAAGACTGGCTAGGGAACGGGCCACAGTTTTGTAAAGTTTCCAGACAATATTGGCAAGTATGTCGTATATGAACAAAAAGGAAACGATGATCCTATACGAGGAATCAAAGGGAATCGCTTATACCATTTCTGCGTTAACGTCGGGCATCCTTCGATACACGGAGCGTCGTCGTCAGTCACCCCGGAGGTGAACCGCGGTACTGCCGAGATTGAAGCGTCGCGAGGCAGCTTCGTCGCGCGTCGCGGAAGCGCCCGCACACAGGAGTCGCGCGTTCAGCCGTGCTCATGAGCGCCTGATTCGCGGAGCGCGCGAGAGGCGCGCGCGTGACCAAAAGCCCCGCGAGACTTCCCTCGAGAGCATCGGAATGGAGCAGGGAGCAACTTACCGTCTGCCGTCGATGCGGCCGCTCGACCACGGAATGCGCCATCTTCCGCAACTCGCATGAAACCTCCCCTACCCTTGCCCCCCTTCCTTCGAGAGAGACCCTGCGAGCAGCACCCGTTCTCCTTGGGACGCGCTTTTCCCTCCCTTCTTTCCCGAACGGGAGCACGTGACCCGGACTGTCTCCATGGCAACGGGAAAAGGAGAGGCAGTGATGGGGAAAGCAGGCAAAAAAGGCGCGCCGGGGTTCTTCTCCCCGCCTCCAAATTGATTCACGCTGACCCTCCTTCGCGCCGTACGCTACAGCCGGACGGTTGGCGAGAGGGCGGACGACGGGCAGGCGAGCGAGCAGCATCCCAGACGCATCCTGGCGTGCGGTTATTAACGCTGCCTGCGCAGCCGCCGCGGGCGGTGTGCGTTGCTGGAGCTCCCGACTGCTGCTGCTGCTCACATCAACGCGTTTTCTCGTCGTGCATAGACAGGTGCGCGATAAATGCCGCATCACTCGCCTCCTATTTGCATTTATCCAATGTTTATACAAGGGGTCTCAAGCTCACGTCAGTTAGCGGGCCACAGTCAGGAAATGAAGTCTCTTGAGGGCCGGGATAGTGAAGAAGGTAGGAGCGCGGGGGGAGGTGGGGGGATAGTTTGCACAAAATGCCTGCTAAGGTTGCCATAAGAAAGATGACATTTTCCCATATCTTATATACAGGTCCTCTCTGAGAGTATTTGGCATCAGTACCCGAACAACATATCGATGCCGATCTCCGGAATGACTTAACAATTCCATGATAACCCGTTGATTATTTTTCCTTGTATTCTGCATAAATGCATACAGCTACTGAAGCAGAATTGAAATTATGCACTTTACAGTCTGCGTGTTACAAATTTTCATAGATGCCAATTACCTAAAAATTTAGGTCTTAGCGGTAAAAAATTTGCAAAAATTCTAATATTAATAAAGTTTAGTAAACCTGATTCAGTTAAAAGAACGGAAAATTTGGAACAAGATGATGTATGAATTATGTGAATATACCTTTTAGTCACTGAGAAAACGGTAGCTCAAAATGACCAAAAATGCATGGGGCATATAGGGCCTATCCGGTGCCCTTAAGTATAAGGTATACGCTGTGCTTTTAATACGTTCAACTAGAATAGAAAAAAGATAAATAATAGTAATAGTGAATTATATGTGGAATCCTAAACATTTTTTATGCCACCGTAAGGTTGCGTACAAGTCACACGCATCATTTCCACGTTTGTTTTTGTGTTACTTGTTCTCAGCAGCTGCATGCTTAGCTGTCCGCGTACATGCACTGTCTCAAAAGGGCACAACCACCATTTTATAGGGGGGGGGGGGGGGATATGCGATTACTATACGTACATGCTTGTGTAATTATATGCGTACAAATTTGGAGACTTCGTAGGCTGAAGTAGGGTTGCGTGGTTACTTTGTGCAGCACCCCTCGTCCAGAGCTCCACAGGCTACTCTGGCTCGCGAGAGTAAATCCCGTTTTAGAGCGAAACCTCTACTACGCTGTCTCGCAAAGGTCATTGATCGTGTCGCAATGACCTTAAAGGGACCGACAACTGCCCAGAACATGAAATGAGATGACTCCACTGACGGAAAGATTGTCCGCTGCATTGACTCATAGCAACCCTGTTTTACTTCGAGAGAGGTTGATTTATATTTTTATTTCTTCATTGAAAGTCGTGGAAAATGACCTTTGGCGCCTCTGGCGGCAAAAACATGAACAATCCGATGTACCTGGCCTCGTGACCGTTGATTGCTGTACGCGGTCGCCGATATTTTTGTTAGTATTGAAATATTGTTCGTTTCTTTATGTTAGAAGATATTACTCCATAAAAATGCACATATAGGCTTGCGTTAGTAGTATGCATTAAGGTGGCGCTGGCCTTCGCGTGACGTAATGATCCCATGCTCGTCAGCGCGTTTTCAGCAACTTTTCAGCGTGCTCATGCAACCGTGCACGCAGTTTCCAGGTCGCTAAGATTTTGGAGCGACATAGTTTTTCTACCTTCATTTCGTCTCATAAATGACATGCACTGCTACTCGGCGCGGCCGCGCATATGCGTAGTGACGTTTTCGATGACTTGGCTTGGCTCGTGTATCGAGAGAGTAACGACGGCGCTACAAGCCACCCAGAACGCAGGCGCAGGCAACCTTGGGCCAGGCACAGACAACGCGGTACAAACACAGGGAAGGTGTATAATGTCGCATCATCTCATTGTAACAGCTTTATATTTTCTAAAATAGCTGAAAAGCTCAAAATAAAGGTGGTTAAGCATAATTACAGGAACTCTAGCGAAAGCAGAACGACGACAGCTTTCACAAATCGCAAGCAGGGACTGGATGGCATCGCTATCAATTCTCAGCGTTGCTGGAGGAAAGGTACATCTGTGTTTAGAGCCTTTCAGATCGAAAAATACTGCTTGTAAAATAGCTACGTGCTTTTGGGATTAACTACTGCAGCTACCGACACTTCGAAAGGGTGAGCTTTCTGTCGCGCCGTAAAAAAATGGGTCGAGAAAAATCAGTTGTCAGTCCCTTTAAGCCACCAGAGCGCAACGCAAGGGGCGTCCGGCCGACCTTGGCAAAAGAAGAACAGCCCCATGGTTCGAGGCACGAGCCGGAGAAATAGGAGAGCGTTCTTGGCTCTCGGCCAGCTCAGACGCTACAGCCCCAGCTGTGCGTGTGCTTCGGCGCTTGCGACAGACTGAATTCCAATCACCCAGTAAATATAACTAGACCGCAGGCCGCGAAAATCTCAAGCAAAGTCAACGCTGCGTGCACAAACACGTGAACAAAGAAAGGCCCGACTAGGCATGTTGTAGAAAAGTTTACCGAAGCACGGAAGCATTCAATGACCGAAGATACTGCAGCCGCCACCTGTGTGCATAGTCTTCGCAAAACCAAGCCAAACACACGTTTCGCACGTGATAACTAAATTTAGAAGAGCTTCAGTTCAGCCAGTTCTTCCACCATTTGGTTGCGCGTTCGCTGCTCTCAACTGCAAAGAGTGTCTGTACAGCGGGGCATTTTTACGCATGCATTTACGCACACTCAATTACCCAGAAAGCCGGCGCACGCACTCTCATGAGCCCGAATGGATAAACGTATTGCTCTAAGTCGACCGGCGCAAGAAAGGGAACCTTGAAAGCGCCAAGTTTTTCCTCCACTCCATCTCTTGCGTCTATCGGATTAACACTATTAGGTCACCGATTTTATTGTGAAACCAGTAGGCCGACAATAACTTATGTTAAGTCTCCCAAGAGGCTGCGAATCAGGGTACGAACCACCACTTGGGAAACGAGGCAATGAAAATCCAATTACGTACCTTTATTCCAAAGCGCAAATGCGTAGAAGACAGAGTCCAATAGTTCAGGGTTGGTAATTGGTCATTCGGAACGCGAAGGCAGGAGTGTGCACGCCTACGCACTATTTTTGCTCATGCTGTGGAGCTTTCAGAAAATCATCCAAAAGGGAGTGTAAACTTTCCATTCTAGGATTCTTTTTTTTTTTGCTTTTTCAACCTTCGACCTAATTAGCGACCTAATTAGCGTCTTGTCGTGGGAGGTTCAAAAGGATAAGTTAATTTAATATGAAATAAAGCAGGTCGACCGTAGCTTTTTTTTTTATCTCTAATTCTATGCATTCAGTGGTCATAGAGGATCTGCGCTCTTTCAATACAGGTTTTCAGCGCCTATTCAACTTGCAGCTCGACGAGCAAAGCGTGAGCGTTCCGCCGCCGTTCCGATCCTTTCATCTGAGTCCAATCATCGAGCGACATGCGGCTTTTTTTTATGCGGGAAATGAGTTTCCCGCTTACGAATCCAATTTCGTGTAGACGGTGAACGGCAGTTTCATTCGGTATTTCGATGTTTTACGAGCGGTACACAAAATTTAGCGTGGGCTGTTCTAATCATCTGAGGCGTCTCCAACGAGACGTCTTTCTTTTTGCCTGATTTCATTCCACCGTCGGTCTGCTCAAAGCTTATTCAGACGGTAACATATAGCTGACAAATAATACAGCGCTATAAGAAATAGAAATTATACGTGCCTCATCTCGGCTATGTTATATGTTGCTAAATTGCTACACCAAACCGTGCTGTCGCAGTTTTTGCACGGTTTTAATGAAAACCAGCAGACAACGAATCCAAGTAAGGTACAGGGGACGCTAATTGTACGTTTGTGTGTATTGCAGTGTTTACTATATAAGTGCGAAGAAAGTGAAGTAAACGAAAAGACAATGTGCCACAGCAGGGACCGAACCAACAACCTCCGGATAACGCGCCCGATGCTCCACCGGCAGGTTCAGTCCCTGCCGGCGGCAAGTTGCAAACACTTAGAACAGTACAATTAACGCCCCATGTACCTCCCCTGCCGTCATTATATGTTGGTTTTCATTGAAGGTTGTATCACCAAAAAAAAGCGAGCGCTTAAGATTCCCGTTTTTGCATGGGTTTTTCAGGCTGCGCTCCCACAGCGGAGATTCCGCTGTAGATAAGCCTTCCGCAGCTCGCTCTCTCTCACTCACTAACATAGTCGCTCACTCGTCCTATCCATTGCTCCCTTACTCATTCATCAAATCACTTCCTAACACACGTACTCACTCACCCAATCACTTTCGAAGACACTTGCACTCTCACCCAACAGCTCTCACTCGCTCACCCAACCAGTCAGTCCCTCAAATACTCAGGCAGCCGCTTCTGAACTCAATCACGCATCAACTCACAGACCCAACCACTCACTCACTCACTCATATACTTGCTGACCCAATCACGCACTCACCCAATTACTCAGCCACACAAAAGCACACGGAGGTGAGGAGGAAGGAATATCAACGTACACGTCCTCTTTATTGCTTCGTATTGCTCAACCATTCTCGTCGTTATTTTCGTTCAGGCGTGACGTCAAAAGCTCGTCTTACTATCATCAATCAATAGACTATGTGTAAGGCTGTATCTAAAAGACAAGGCGCTGCTACACTCCCAAGGAAGTGATAAACGAGTTTGACGATTATGCCTTTCGCTGACTCTTATATCCAAATCCACTCCCGCCAGCCCGTCTACCTCTTTAATTCATCTCGTCACACGTAGACAAGTTACGCCGTCGCGCTTCACGTTGTCAAAGCATATTTCGGGTACAAAATTCGTTCGCTGCGTGCCATGACATCACTCGTGCAGTACGCAGCCGTTGGTCACAGGGAGGTTTTGTTCCTTTGTTTACCGTGCTTCATTACGATAGTTAAGGTGAAAACTTTAGCGCAAACCAGGAAGGACCACAAAGTACAGAAGAGAGACGCATTTGCGCTGATTAACAACGGCTTTATTTTTCTCGCCAACAATGCATATAAATGCAACAGCCACAACCCTTGCATGGGCACGCGCAACAAGACACGAAGATGCGCACGCATGAATTCATATTCGGAGGGGTACACAGATATAGAGGGGTACGAAGATATGTGCGATGTAGCAACTAGGCTCAACAGAAGTTTTATTAATTACACTCGCAATATTTTGGCGTGGCTCGACTCCGATAAGTGCACACACGTACACGCACCCACATGACCTAAGCAACCTTTTACGACTCACAATGAACATTCACCACGTCCAATTTATAAAACATTTGCTCGCTTTTACGTCGTTTTACGTGTTAGCGCTAGTAATTCAAACAAGCGTCCGTGTGTGTACACTTATCGGAGTCGAGCCACGTTAAAATCGCGCGAGTGTAACTAACGCTAGTCAAGAGTTAGACGAAAGTTCGTCTGGTCAGGCATTGGATGAGATGAAACACGGTCACTGACCAAGTCTGATGAATGATCTGACGTTTCAGAACCAGTAGGTGACGCTCTTTGCGTCATCTACTGGCTACATGATTGACAACGACTTCTAGTCCAGCTCAGTGAACAAGGAACCCGTATGCGGTTCCGAAACGTCATATAATTCATCAGACTTGGTCAGTGACCGTGTTTCATCTCGTAACTAACGCTAATACGTAAAACGACGCATAAGCGAGCAAATTTTTTTTTATAAAATGGACGTGGTGACTGTTCATTGTGAGACCGGAAAGGGTTTCATAGGTCATGTAATAATCTAGGCAGAAAATCAACGCAGTGAAGGATAGCTAAATGTTAAATTTTAGATATACTTGAGGATGTAGTTGAAGGAGACACTGCATGTAGGATTGGTGTGTTTGTCCTCTTTGCTTGCGTTTTGAAAGAGCTTCTTAAGGTCTCACGATACGAATATTTCCGTCACTACTATATCTACGCGACCTCTTCAGCGAGGATGAGAAAAATTGAACGACACTTTGTACATTCCAAAGTGTGTTCGGCGAAAGCGTGTGGCCATTCCACTGATTATGCCATGTCTTTTTTTCTTTTACACTCTCACTGAGATAACACACAAACCGAATGTGTGCGTGTTTTCTTTTTTAATTTTTTTACCGCGAATCGCAGCGAGACGCGAGACTCATATTCCTCCGTTCGCATGCGTTAGCATTTTCTCGCGCTTTGCGCATCGTGCAAACGCCATCCGCGTTCCAGCTCTTAAATTGACGGACCCTTTGTAAATTCGAAAGTGTATTCCGTGAACGCCTGGGTCCATTGAGACGGCGTCGGTCAGAATGATTGCAAACTCTGGGCACAGCGACGCTACGCAAGCAAAGCGCGAGCGCTATAGAGTCCGACGCGACCGGCGTCCGTTTGCGCATCCCGGCGGCCTACCTGACTCCGTGCCAGAGCTCGGATGGACGGGCGGACGGACAGACGGACGGACGGACATGGATAGATGGATGGACAGACGGACGGACGGACGGACGGACGGACGGACGGACGGACAGACGGACGGAGGGACGGACGACATGGACGGATGGACAGACGGACGGACGGACGCACAGATGGATGGACGGACGGACGGACAGATGGATGGACGGACGGACGGACGGACGGACGGACGGACGACGGACAGACGAACAGACAGACAGACAGACAGACAGACAGGTGACAGACAGACAGACAGACGGACGGACGGACGGACGTGAGCATGAGACATTAAAGGCTTTCGCCTTAAAGATTACACCATCTCCCGCTAAAGGGAACCATGTGTAGATGCGAAGCAGCGGGCGCTAACGCTTACACTGGCGGCGGCGTTGACGCTGGCGCTCATCGCAGCGTTGCGCAGGAGAGAAACCTGGGGAGGCGCAAAGCACGCAGTGATGGACCGGTGTGTTTCCTACTGGAACATCCCAATCGCTGCTAATGGGCAATGAGAGACAGAAGACTCGGCCTGGACACAGAGACCCGCAGTCCGCTTTTAGTTAACGCGCACGCTGCGAATTTTTATCGTTCGACAACGCACAGGAAAAATCTCCCACCGGCACTACCTTGCAGGTCAAGATCCAGTGCCATATATACGGGGTGGCCAGTGAACGGTTGTGCAGCGCGAGCAGTCGGTTTTTTCAACCAAGAAACTCGCTAGCAGACGCTGCCTGCGTCGGCGTCTTGAGGCGAGAGAGGGGAAAGCGTAGGAGAGGAGAGAGAGGGGGGAGATGCGCATGCGCAGTGGGGGGTGTGGACGCCGCGGGGAGGGATGCCTAGAGGAGAGAGGGGGGGCGTAGGAGGGCAGAGAGGGGGGAGCGTAGGAGGGGAGAGAGGGAGAGGACGCGCATGCGCAGTGAGGGTGTGGCCTTCCGCGGGGTGGGATGCCTAGAGGAGAGAGAGGTGGAGAGGTTTTTTATTTTTTTTAATGGGTTTGCGCATGCGCAGTGGGGGGTGTGGACGGACGGACGGACAGCGGACGGGCGTGAGCATGAGACATTAAAGGCTTTCGCCTTAATAGCCTGTTTTTGCCCCGTTTGTGTTCGAAAGCAGGAAGCTATACTCTTAAAAGTGTCCGTGAAATCGACGAACAAAATCTACGTAATCTTGAAGGATGCCTGTCAGTTTATTGAAGCATAAAAGAAACAGCCCTAAATACGAAATAACATGTCCCGTTTTTTGAGGTGCAAAAAAGTCTCTGTATTTAAAATGTTGGCTTCCCTGTCTAATTAATGTTTTAATTAAGTTGTAATTAATGTTGTTGCTTCCCTTTAGGTTATTTCCCAACCACAGAGCCCTATCGTTACCAGGCTACCTTTTCAGAAGAAGTTCTTTGGCGGAAAGCATGGGCAGTGTGTGTACACACACACACACACACACACACACATATATATATATATATATATATATATATATATATATATATATATATATATATATATATATATATATATATTCTTCGTGTACATGGGTTCTCTTCTTGAATGCTTTTTCTCATGTCGCTTGGCGTCACGCAGGCAAAACTATGTATAGCATAGCCATGTACAGCAAGCGGGCGGGAAAAGAACGTGACAGTAAGAGGGAGTGATGACAGGATGATTTGAAGGCAAGGCAGAGTGGAGAGAGTAAAGCATAGCACAGCCATGTATGGCGTCACACAGGAAAAACCATGTATAGCCTAGCCATATATAGTGTGGTATAGAAAGGGTGCGGGAAAGGGAAGTGAGAGTGAGAAGAAGAGAAAGGAGAATGGAAAGGGAGAGGGTAAGGCAAAGCATAGGCACGTATCGCGTCACGCAGGCGTGTATAGCATAGCTTTGTTATATTCTCTTATATGAAAGAGAACAGAAAGCGATGGGGAGTGATGTAAGGGTGTGGACGAGGGAAAGAATGAGGGGAGGATAAAACAGCATAGCCATGTGTAGTACCGTATAGCGAGGGCGAAACAGAAGTGAGGGGGAAAACTAGGGAAAGTAGTGGGTGGTAAAGCATAGCATAACCGTTTATAGAACAGTATAGCAATGGGGTGGGAAAGCGAAGTGAGGGTGAGGAGGATAGAAAAGAGGAGGGGAGGGTAAAGAATAGCGTATATACGTGTGTAGTTCATTGAAGAACAGTGAGATTGAGGGAGGCCGACATAAGTGTCCAAGCGAAATATATAGCTCTTAGACTCATTGAGCCTTAGTACATTGTGTAAAGTGCATTCATATCCTCCTCAGACCCCAGTAAATTTGTGGCCACACAGGTGAAATCAAAACACATTTTTGGAATGCACACATATTGTTTATTACCCGAGAAAAAATTTGCGCCTCTACGGCAAACAGCTTTTGCACACCAGCGTGTGCATTATAATGCACACTGGGTCTTAATGCGCAGGAAACGAATAACACTCCGCTACAACAAAATTTTACATTTGCTCGTGAAAAGCACTCTTGTTTGTTGTGAAACTATTTGTAGCAGTTTCGCGCAAATGTGATCAAGAGGAAGATGCTACACCGGAACTTTGTACGGTGAGAACGTCCAGAGTTTCGGCATCTCAAGGAAGATACTTGATTTACAATCTCTGGCATGTGGCTTTGCTCACGCAGCTCTTGGCTCAGGAGGCGCCTTGGCTTTCAGCAGCTTTTTGGGTGGCTCAAGTTAAAATTCGGCGCCACACCTATTTTTCGACTCTAGGTAATGGGCAAAGAACAGCCTCATCGTCAGCCAATTAGAGGTCCGAGGGGTCATTACTGGTTCTGTTCTGTTCTGTTGTATCTGTCTTGCTGTGGAGAGGTTGAGGTTCATGTTACCTCGGCTACTCTATATCTAAGAGTTCTGCAGCTAAAAAAAAGAAAAAAAAAGTTACACAAAATGCACAACGCGCAACTACACAAAAATAAAAAAGAAAAAAAATAATCTAGAGTTTGCTTTCAAAAGTTCACACTGCAGTAAAGCGTCCACACGTGCACATTTCTAGTTCTGCCCACAGTATGACACATCATTCCGTAAGTACCAACATATAGCTGTATATCACAAGCGCTTATCCAAACCGGTGTTTGGATAAGCGAACACCTCTTCAGGAAGGTGTTCGCTTCAGGAAGGTGTGAACACCTTCTTCAGGAAGGCGAACACCTTCTTTCAGGAAGGTGTTCGCCTTTTTCTGAAGATTCATGTCAGACCATGGTCCAAGTAATTTCTTTAATGTGAGGGGGCGTCTGTCCAAACTTGCTAGTCTCTTCCTTAATTTTTCTCTTTCATTTGCGTACTTCACGCACTCCAAAAGAATATGACGAACATTCTCATCTTCGTGGCCACAGTAGCATTCCGGTGAGCTGGATCGGTGTATTTTGTGCAGGAAGTTGTTTGTATATGCTACTTCCAGTCGTAGTCTGTGGAATAACGTCTCTATGTATCGTGGGAGCTCTGCCGCTATTGAGAATTTCCTGTGTGGGTCAACTTCATAAAGTAATGACTGCTTTGATGGTTATTGCCTCGAGAACACGTTCCGCCTTTTCATCAGATTCCTAGATGAAACAAACGCCAAAGCTTAATGCCAATAAGCTTAATATCAACCACATGAGACTGGCACGAGTACGCACGCCAAAACACATATTGAGACCGAGTGTACATTATAATGCACATTTGCAGAAAACGGCTTGTGATAACAAAAATACTCGCCTGTAAGGTTACATGACGTGCGTAAATTATTCCTAAACCCTTCCTAAGTAGATTGAAACAACAGTTCAAGAATGTTACTGCATTGTTATTGAGTAATTTGGGACTTTGTTGGACGCTGTCAGTAGAACGTCGAAGACGAGAATTCCACCATGTTTCAAAGCGGGAAACAATGGCTTCCACTGTAGTGTGCTTCCTGTAATGCTGACCAGATGGCAGCACATCCTCGAGAATGCGATTGCACCAAGAATGTTGGCTTTAATAGGGGCGCGAATTTCCAAAACCGGAAAATACAAATGTGCATTTTAATGCACACGGGGTCTGAAGAGGATATATAGAGACTGCCTGTCAAAGACCACCTAGTTTATGATGGAAATGCAGAATAAACCTCCTATATATAGAACTCGGGTAAGTCGAATCATCATTTACATAGCACTGTTTTCGAACACGACAATGCTTTAATGTCAATGAATATGAAGATCTCCAGCCACATCGAACAAAATTAGCCGGAGCATTTGATACATCGAATACATCGGACAGCATGAAACGCCCCACGAAGTGGGCTTTCCCGTACAAGAAGCTGTCTTTTGCGCCATTTCGCCTCCATCGATCTCGCTTGCCATTTCACGTTGTTACATTTCGTTGTTGCTTGGATATGAACGCATGCCCGGCGTTGTTGCCTGTCACAACTGAAGTGTTGCACTGCTAAGCACGTGGATGAAAGCGCAAAACCCGGCATAGAGGGAGGTAAGCAAAAGAAAGAAAGAAAGAAAGAAAGAAAGAAAGAAAGAAGGAAAGAAGGAAAGAAAGAAAGAAAGAAAGAAAGAAAGAAAGAAAGAAAGAAAGAAAGAAAGAAAGAAAGAAAGAAAGAAAGAAAGAAAGAAAGAAAGAAAGAAAGAAAGAAAGAAAGAAGTATTAAGTCGGGCACGAGCACGCAAAGCTTGATTTTCCCCATTTGCTCCCAGGGGAAGGGCTCCTGAATTTTTTTTGTTTCCACCGATACAGAGCTTCAGTAAATATCAATCAGTGTTTTGCACAACCCAGCAGCGAGCACGTAAAACTCATCCGACGAACGTTGCGAAAGATAAATGTCAATGAATTAGCAAGCTATATACTATTGACACCGTCGGTTTATGTTTCACTGCAGCAGCAACAACAACAAACTGGAATCTCAATATTTTCATTGCATGCTGTACGCTGGTGTTGGATGTGTGTTAAAACTCGGTCCCAAAGGAAATAAGGAAGACGTCCAGCATGTTGATAAATTCTTGGCTCTCATTATTCTGTGTACGGACTTGAGAGGGAAAGCCAAAGGCAGGCACGAAAGAGAAGCCTGTTGCGAAACGAGCTTCTGTTGCGAAATCGTGGCCGTGATGTTGATTGCCCGTACGTTTTACTCTATCAGGATCGGCATCTGTACTTCGCATTCCTTCATTTTGTCCAACAGCACGTGCAACGACACGTGACTGTTATTACTCGGCGGTCCCGTGCTCACGCACGTGCCCGACCACCAATGTCTGATCAGCGCAGTGCGCGCAAATATCGATGTCTCGCATCGCGTGTCGATTTAGCAATCTACACGACTAGCTCAAATTTCGAGGCTGCTACAATACCCGAAACCAGTAATATAACTTAGAAGAGCGGACTGTTGGGCGAGTTGGTGATGCTCTTGTGCTGTTGTTCCTTCCTTTGTCCACGTTTTTTTCGCGCAGTTTCCCCGTAACCGAAACCAGTCTTTCATTATTTGATTATAGGGACTTGAACAAACGCAGCAATATGAGACTTCATCGTTCAGGGCTCCTGGATATAGTAAAACTGCTGAACTGTTAGTCGATTGCTTGTAATTGTTTACTCATCTTGCCGTTTTACGTAAAATCAGTAATTATGCAAGGTGACATATTTCAGAGCGTCGGGCTAACAGAAAAAATTGGTATGGTGGACACAACTTGCAGGTACTCCAAGCAGCAAATAGAATTTGTTCTTTGAGAACTGTGGACCGAGCGGCTTTCAGAATTGAGTTCCCAGCTCTTAAAATCGTCGCATAATTGCTGTATCCTTTCGGCTGAAACTTAAATTAAATCCTCGTGCTCATGATTAGGTTATAATGCGCGCCGGAGTGAAAGACATCGCATAATTTTTTCCACCGGTGATCTGTATCGTGATCCTAAATCGAAGTACTACATGGTTGTTTTTCTGCTGTTTTCTTTTCTTTTGCATTTCGCACTTTTCGAAATGCAGTCGCCGTGGCCGAGATTCGCACCCATCTCCTTCGGCTTAGGTGCTAAGTTATCGCGGTGGGCGTCCTCGCGGCTGCAAGAAAATAAATAAATAAATAAATAAATAAATAAATAAATAAATAATCTACATGGGATGCTGTTTAGAGAAACCATATCCTGCGACAATAGCTTACGTGTACTTGTTAAACGTTACGCCTTCGCTAACGTAACCTAATCCCAGGCTCAAACTCAGGATGTACGATAAAATTGTCAATAGGGTCGAAGCGAGATCGACGCAGGAGAGCTGTCATTATCATCATACTTGGGATGAATTTAAAAAAAAGAAATCACAGGGTCTCGTATGCATTCGCCTAAGACGACTCGAAGGCGTAAGCCACCTTTTTTTTATTCTCAGTTGGTGTATTTAGGGTGCTTCGATGTGCCCGCCTCCTGCGCAAACCTACCTAATCAACTGGCTATCTCATCTTGTCTGGATTAGCGTAATCTGTCATATTCAGCACTAGTCTGGCCTAATCCGGTTTAATTGATATCGATCACATTTTATTGGGATCTACTACTGTTGATCGACTCGTGCAATCTCAATTAGGCCAGGATGTACTGGCTTAACTAGGCTTTTTCTAAGCTTAACTTGGCTTAATGAGGTGGCATATTTGGTATCGATTATTATCGATCAGTACTGATTAGCATCGATTAGTATTGATTGGTTTTACTAAGCTTCATTGGCCTGAGCTATAATTAAGTTGTCTGAACTAGGCTTATCTCAGCTTAATTTGGCTTAAGTAGCCATAGGCTATCCTGGCCGAGTTTCTGTTCACTCTGCACGCCCTAGCGAAGAGCTTAACAGTTCCTCTGTAATAGCATATTCACACAGTGATTATGCTATGTAGATATAGCGAAACAAGTATTTAAATCATGCATTAATTTGTTCAACAGCATGTTCACGGCCAGCGGTCAAAAATGCACGGTCATATGCTACGACAAGTTAACAACCAATCTCGCATATCTTTGTGTGTCTGTGGGGTGGCAGTGGTCGCTTTTCACTTGCGCCTCCCAGTTCTTTCTCCGCTCGCTGTTACGAGGGAAGCAAAACATCCGTTGGTCACACAGCAGCCTGTCCATAGCTGGTCGAAGAACTATCTAATAATAGCTTAAAAACCAGCCAAACTGGCCGGTGGGTAAATGACCGCCTCAGAGAATACCACGCTCTAACTAAGGGCTCTGTTGGCAGCCACCTAGCCGAGCACAGCTACGTATGTGGCTGTCATGCTATATTTGATCAGTCCAGAATATTAAGGCGCTATGGTGGACAAGTGCACGTGAAATACAGGAGGCCTGTTGTACTGACAAAAAAAGGTGATATGTGAGTGAGTGTGCGGTCGATAGGGCTTCTCACCAAGGAACTCGCGCGTCTTTCACATGGGTGATGACTTTTTGTTTCATTCTTCATATGATTACATAAAATTGTGAACAGATATCTTGTCACTGTTCTCTCCCTCACATCATTTCATGATCCGTGTACGTATATTTACTCCCTTCATACGGAATAAAGCTTTGGTTTTAATTCAGCGATTGGCCCGTCTCTGTCATTGTCCTGTGTTACGCGCTGTTTCCCGTTTCCTTGATTCAGTTCATGGAGCTCTAACAGCGAATATCGTTAATTTATCAGTCACTGATACGCCAGAAACAAGCAGCGACCTGCGTTCATGTGAGCAGTGAGCCTTAATGTCGAAACATATGACGCTGTTTATGCTCCAAAACACGTTCATTTACATGGCAGAGTTAACGCAATCAAAATTAAAAGTAATCAGTACTTTGCATTTGTTTGCACTGTCGCGAAGATGAGCATCGTTTGCAGCTTGCCCAACAGCTATAGCGCAGCGTCAGAATTCTCATCTGCGGGGAAATGCTGCTGTTTTAAAGACGATAGTCTTTCTTGGGATACCTAAACGGAAAAATTTTGGTCTGTCTGTCTGTCTGTCCGTCTATCTGTCTGTCTGTTTGTCTGTTTGTCGGCACGTCACACGATTCAGCTAGCTGGCCAAACTTTAACCACCTGCCTTACGACCTCCAATCTTGACCAAGAAGCAAGTGTTCATACGGGTGAGCGTGGGCAATTAAAAATCAAATATTACGCATACCTGAGGCACAACATCAATACCTTAGTACTATTCACAGTGTTCCTTTAAAACAAAAATCTATAGATACGTAATTATAAAGATCCTAGTGTTTATTACGCGGCGCTGCTGTGTACAAAACAAGTCTCCGCCCAGTGATTTAACTTCGACGCTGTGGCTGGCTGTGGTCTACACGGTAGCGCCATCTACAGCGCTACCGGGGAACATCAACACAAGCCGATGTTCCCCGGTAGCGCTGTAGATGGCGTCCTCTTCTGTTTTATCAATGCCAGCCAGATGCGGCTGATTCATCGTAGAAGAGCGCTGTCTCAGGCAAGGCAAAAACATATATGGCCGCTTGATGAAATACGACCCACTCTACAAGACATGATCAGAGAACGCAGAGAAGAGACAGACGACCAAATTTCAGCGGAGAAACGCCGGCGTCCGTCTAAGCGCGCCCGGAAAACGTCCGAAAAACGAGCCCAGCGGCTAGCCCAGCTATTAAATTGTGGTACTCATGCCGCTCATGCAGTGCAGTCGGCACAAGACTATCGTCTTTCGACGACATTTGCAGCGAAGCACGCAGATACGCGGCCAATTTTTTTGTTGTGTTGCATCTAGTAAATTTTGTTGGTTTCGTTTTGCAAGACATTGTGATCACTCTGGGCCGACTTCCGCAAGCGATAACAGTCAGGGGGTTCGGAGTTCGAATTAACCATTGTGAATACCAACGCGTTGGAATTATCGGGAGCTTTTCCCCCTACGGAAATACACACGCTGTGCCGGGACCAGGGCGTCCGTTCGAATTACTCGAGATTGAATACGCGAGTTTTTAATCTATGATGTATGGTATTGTTTAGAAAAAAAATTATTTACACTATGTACAGAGCATAAATTATACATTAAGCATGATGTTACATCGTGGCACTGCCAATGGAGACAAATATTCAATGGCACGCCTAGCATGAGTAATCCTGAAAAGCTTCCGTGCTCTATCTGGTTATGCTGCAGAGTTCTTCTACCCATCCAAATAGCTTTACTCGTAGTATAAGCACTAAAAATCACTGCAAGAAAACAAATTAAGTTTCCATTTCATCCTTTAAGAAAACGACGGCAAGGTTATGAAAATGCCTGGAATGGTGCCATTTAAATTATTACAAAGGGCAGCAAGGGGTAGGTTCGAACAAGAGAATCACTGATAGCCATTGCAGTGAATGAATTAATAAGAACAGTTATAAGTAAAGGCAGAAGTATTAGGAATTAAAAAAGCGCGTTTTAGGCGCCTAAAATAGGCAGGCCTCCAAAGTCGTAAATGTTGGCATAATAAATTGTTCAAAAAAACAAAACATTTCACAACAAAGACGTGGCCGACCTGTATCTACGATAGCAAAGCAAAAAAGTCACGGTTTCGCATCAAGGTCGAAGCAATGAAGGCGATAGCAAGAAATTGGAGTGTCACACGAAGATCGGAGAGCAGCTCGACACTTACAGCTTCCCGCTGAAGCACAAAGAAGGAAGCTCGAAAAGGACACCCAGCTACACACAGGACAAGCGTGAACTAACAACTATCAAATTTGTTACGCTTTTGTTACAACGCAGAACCCGACGCTCTGAGATATTTGATGTGAAGCATCTTATGGCGAAGCTTAATCCGGTGGTGGTGGTGGTGGTGGTGTGCCTCGAGGCCTCACTTACTGCGCATGCGCAAACCCTTTCAAAAAAAAATTAAAAAACCTCCTCTCCCCCTCTCTCTCCTCTAGGCATCCCTCCACGCGGCAACCACACCCTCACTGCGCATGCGCCTCCCCTCCTCTCTCCCCTCCTACGCTCCCCCCTCTCTCTCCTCTAGGCATCCCTCCCCGCGCTCCCACTGCGCATGCGCGTCCCCCCCCTCTCTCTCCTCTAATACGCCCCCCCTCTCCTCTAGGCATCCCTGCCCACAGCGTCCACACCCCCCACTGCGCATGCGCGTCCCCCCCCTCTCTCTCCTCTCCTACGCTACCCCCCCTCTCTCGCCTCGCGACGCCGACGCAGGCAGCGTCTGCTAGCGAGTTTCTTGGTTGAAAAAACCGACTGCTCGTGCTGCACAACCGTTCACTGTCCATCCCGTATATATGGCAATGGATCTTGACCTCCAAGGTGGTGCCGGTGGGAGATTTCTCCTGTGCGTTGTTGAACAATAAAAATTCGCAGCGTGCGCGTTAACTAAAAAGCCGACTGCGGGTCTCTGTGTCCAGTCGGAGTCTTCTGTCTCTCATTGCCGATTAGCAGCGATTGGCATGTTCCAGTAGGAAACACCGCTCCATCACTGCGTGCTTTGCGCCTCCTCAGTTTTCTCTCCTGCGCAACGCTGCGATAGCGCCAGCGTCAACGCCACCGCCAGTGTAAGCGTTAGCGCCCGCTGCTTCACATCTACACATGGTTCCCTTTAGCGGGAGATGGTGTAATTTTTTTTCTTCTTCTTTGAAAGTTCGGCGCGCGGAATGACCGCTCTGAGTCTCCTGCCACGCGGTGGCGTCTGACGCAAGGTGTGGGCGGTGGTCTCTTTTTTTTTTTCACATCACGAGTCGAGTCGAAAAAACTTTATTTCGAGGAAATGCGGGACCTCCCAGGCCCCCCTGGGTCCCCGCGCGACCCCACTACCCTCAAACGTTCCTGCCTAGTAAGTCCATGACGTCGGCAGCCCGGCTTTCTCGCTCAGGCCTCTCCTCATGTACACATCACGAGTGGGTACAGAAAGGGGTGATTTTTTCGTGTGTCTGAAAGGCAGTTTTGAAATAGAAGGAAAATGTAAGAGCGTTGCGTGATAGAACACACGCTCAAGCTCCTGCGAGATCTGCATATTGCCAGCCAGCGGTAAATGGTGTCTAAAATAGCTTCCGTTATTATGCCGGCGCATGCATGGCGTGTGGATGACTGGTCTAAACAGCGAGCTGCGAAGCGAGTGATCACTGGTTCGAATCCTCGGTCGGGTGCCTTGAAACTCTTTTCTTCTGGTTTATTTTTCTTTGTGCCTTTTTTATATATAACATACACATACATATCCGGGGCATGACGGCGACGGCAAAAATAAGCCGCGAGTGTCCATATAATTGCTATTGCAATAAAAGTGTTATTGTTTATGATGGCCGCAGTACGCGTGCCAGACATATATGCGCACGAGCTCCAACCGAGCGGCCAGCGCTCGTGACAGAGGAAGAAAGTGATGTTAGAGGCCAGTGGCTTGTAATATCGACAGACTCCGCGTTCGCCCTCTTTCGTTCTCGTTCACTCTATCGGTAACGCCGACGACGCCAGTCAACGACGACGACGCTCAACGCAGAAACGGGCGCCCAAGAGCTGTGCTCGAAAAGAGGCTAGAATGGCTCTTGAATGTATCATGGATGTCTCTAGTGGCTTTTTATTAGCATCCAGGCTACAACCGCTTGAAAATAAATGCGAGACAGCAGGGAATTTAGATGCCGCAATGTGGGCGTTTCTTTCCATCCCCACTTTACGAACATATCAGTGTTATCACTGGTACTCGCATAAGTTCCAGAATATACTGAGCTGCACGCGTCTTGCATGCATTCTCAGTAGAACATCAGGATATTTTCCACAAGGTTTCTATAGATTCAGGCACGGCCTGCGCCGAACGGTAACAGGGCTAAGAATTTTAGACGGTGAAATCCACAGTCGCTATGAAGAACAAAAAAGACGTGCCAGCAGTCTCGCAGGCGTTTCTTTTAACGTCGACGCATCAGGTACACTCCAGTATTGATGTAATGTGCCATGATTGTATAATGTGCTGCAACGTGTCACGCAAAGCAGCGTTAATCATGTGCTGAAACTATCTAGCGGCATCACGTTAAACTCGAAAAAAACCATCTCGGCTTGCAATTCTGTTTTTATCATCTTCATAAATAGAAGTTTGGAACTTACGCTGAGTGAAGGGTCAGAGAAGGCCGTATACGAGATAAAACCGCAAATAGGAAGTGCCGCCTTCCCAAGAAAAGCCGTAGACGAAAGTAGCGCAAGGCAAAGTGGCGTCTCAGCCGCATCCATTGAAAGAAGCCTACATTGACAATATATTTTTTACAGCAACTACAGCTGTAGTCGTATACTCGCCTGACAATATAGTATCTTGCACCTAATGGCTGGTATCCTTCGAAATAGCTGTGTTGGCGCAGAATCGTCTAGGCTTTTTTGTTGTTTGTGGCGTTACTTTCGTGCGACACCTTTCGTGCGACACCCCGCAATATGCACCCTGGTCGACAAAAAGGCTGGAGCCGGGCAAGAGTTCAAGCTCTAATGCGAGTCGTAGATCACGGCACATCTAACGCACCAGTCCTTTACACTGATGTGGCCCGATATCTACAGAAACGGGCCATGTGTCTGGTCGTAGTGGACAATACCGATTCTGTAACGGTATCGGCTACGCTTAACACCGTGGACAGCGGCACGGCAGTGGAGGCTGCTATCGCCCTTGCTATAATACACGCTTCACAAATACCAGCACCGGACGAACCAATCACCGTGGTTACTGATTCACAAACTGCCTGTCGGAACATAGCGAAAGGAATGGTCACACCCTACACAAACCTTATCCTGACATCAATACACTCCACTTTGTTACACAGGGTGCTTATCATCTGGACGCCTGGACACGCCTCTCTCCATGGCAATGAACGCGCTAATGCAGTAGCTCGAGAGCTTACAAATCGGGCGCCATCGAAAGAGCTGTTCAATCCAGACGACGCACCAACAGAAGCACTAAACTACACTGAAACGCTACAACATTACCGACAAAGCCGTATGTAGGCTACTTCCCACCACCACACAAATCACTCAACCGAGAGGATGCTAATGCCTGGCGGCAGCTTCAGACTAATTCATTACCCTGCCTTTACATCCTTCATCTCTTCCACCCCACACAATATCCCTCACACTGCCCCTATTGTGGGAGCGAAGCCCACGGTGTATCACTGCACCTGGGAATGTCCACAACCACCGGGCTACCACCCTATTCCTTCACCCTCACATTTCTCCTGGGAGACTGCGCTGACCAGCTCAGAACCGCAGGAGCAGCGTCGGCTGATACAGCGGGCACGTGGTGTGGCGCGAGCCAATGGGGCCTTGAACTAAGGGCTTCACCCAACGAGGACGATCCTTTAGGCCTGCATAAATAAAAAAATTTCTCTCTCCACTACATGACATTCATATGGTGTTTTTTTCAAGGGCGGTTGAAAGAAATATTCTGGCTTTGTGGTAGAACATCTGCTTGCCACGTAGACGGCCTGGGTTCGATCGTTACTCGGACCCGGAAATTTTTATTATTTGTTCTATTTCTATCTTTCTCGATTTTTTCGGTCACGGACAAGATGATGATTTTCGCTCACAACCAACGATGCCGACACCGACACCAACGCCGGCGCCGACGCAAGGGCAGGAGTGTAGGCACCCACGTTTCCCTCACACGCTGTGGAGCTTTCCAAAAAAATGCCCCCACCTCCCCGAAGGGAATCGTGAGGAAATGCGAATGCATTTCGCGCCACTCCACGCAAGCGACGCTAACACAACCGCCGCGTCTGGCCACGGCGGAGAGCGAAAATCAACTGACAAGCGGGCCACTCCACGCAAGCGACGCTAACACAAACACCGCGTCCGACCACGGCGAAGAGCGAAAATCAACTGACGAGCGGGCCACTCCACGCAAGCGACGCTAACACAACCGCCGCGTCTGGCCACGGCGAAGAGCAAGAGGCGCCCAGCCAGCGAACGGTCGAGAGCACGGTGTAAGACAGCCACGGAGCGGAGGGCGGAGCGCGCGCAGTCCGCGTGGGGCGTGACGTCGCTGCGCCGTTGCTACAGACGCTCCTCTCCCGCTCCTCGCGCCGTTGCTAGGGGAGAGGAGGAGGAGCGCGGATGACGGCGGATTCAGGGTCGCTTATAAAGTGCATTCGCACCTAAAATGAGCCAAAAGGTAGTCTACCTTTTTTATTCAATGAATAAACTGAGTCCGGCAGTTTCCATCGAGCGAGGTGGGAGGAAGGGCGTTTTTTTTTTTTTGCTAATTAACGTCTTGGGGGGGGGGGGGGGGTGCTCAAAAGGACAACTTTATGTGGCCATGAAGAATCTGCGCTCTTTCAATGCAAGTTTTCAGCGCCTATTCAACATCTAGCAAGGCGAGCAAAACGTGGGCGTTCCGATCCTTTCAGCGGAGTCCAATCATATCGAGCGCCACGCGGGGGATGAGTTTTCACTTGCGAATAGAATTTCGTGCAGACGGTGAACGGCAAGTTCATTTGGTTTTTCGGTGTGTTACAAGCGGTACAGAAAATCTTGCATGGGCTGTTCTAATCATGTATACATCTGGGGCGCCTCCAACGAGACGTCTTTTTTTGCCCGATTTCATTCCGTCTTCGGTCTGGTCACACATACTCAGGCGATAACATGTAGCTGTCAAATAGAGCACTATAGGAAATAGAAATGATATATACTTCATTTAGGTTATGTTATGTGTTGCAAACTTGCAGCGCCAGACTATAATGTCGTTGTTGCACGGGGTTTTCAGCCTGGACCCCCACTGCCGAGATTACGCTGGAAATAACCCCTTTCCGCTACAGTCGCACACTCACGAAGCCGCTCACTCATTCAATTCCTCATTCACGTGCTCATTCATCCAATCACTTCCTAACTTACTCGCATACTCACTCAACCACTCTCACTTACTCACCCGCGCAATCGCTTCCTAACTCGCTTACATAGTCACTCAGAGACCAAACCAATCACTTTATCATTCACTGGCTCACTCGCTCACCCAATTACTCAGTCACTAGGAAGCACACTGAGGTGAGGAAGAAAGAATATCAGCGTGCATGTCCTGTCTTCACCATCACTCTGTTTATTCGTTGTTCTTTTCCTCCAGGCGTAATGACAAAAAAAATTCCCCCTCTCCCGCTAAAGGGAACCATGTGTGGATGCGAAGCACAGTGGTGGGAATGCTTTCCAGCATTTTGGAGCAGCCATTGGAGCAGGCAAAATCTGCTTTTGGAGCAGCTACCCCTGTGTTTGGAGCACGCACGGGCTTTTCATGATACACACAGAGGAAGAAAATTTAGCTTTAATTCAGTTTACCGTTCCCTCAATTTGCATGATCATTTATTCAGAAGCAGTAAGCCCACGAAATAAGCACGTAGTATGCAGGGGCGTAGGCCGAAATTTTTTTTCGGGGGGGGGGGGCACCTCCTTTGTCTGCAGTGGAGGCCGAGCAAATGAGGTCGAGTGTCACTTTGTGCTCCGTATGCTATGACGAAAAATTTTCGGGGGGGGGGGGGGGGAGGGCACGGGCCCGGTGTGCCAACCCCTGGATAAGCCACTGGTAGTATGCATTAACTAAACATAGTATGCATTAACTAAACGTAGTATGCATTAACCACCACGCGTAGGCGTGCCAGGGTTCCATTTCAGGGGGGTGGGGGGGGGCAAATGTTCGTCGCAGCGCCCCCTTCTCCCTATCATGTCAATGGATGGGACGGACTTTGCACCCCCCCTCTCGCCCCCCCCCTTCCCTATTATGTCAGTGTATAGGGATGGCTTTGCGCCCCCTCTCCCCCCCCCCCCCCCCATCCCGTGCGCACGCCTATGCCACCAAGTACCAATTTGCATCTCTTTACGTTCGCCATCGCCGCTAAAAAAGGAATAAATACAATGCCACAGCAAATATTGCCTGAAGTGCCCCCCACAAAGCCCTTTCTTTCTTTTTGCCAAAGTTCAGAAATGATTGGCACTCTCGAACGAGCGTCCGATGGCACGCGATGGCGACACCAAGGAGCATTTCGAAGTTTCTGCGAGTCCGGGATAAGCAGCCGACGCAGCGACGAAACGGACATCATCGGCTGTCCGCGATAAATGTATACCGCGATCTGCTACAAAAACTGACAGTTTTTTTTCTTTTTTTTTTTTTTTTTTTTTTTTTTTTTTTTTTTTCACGCGGTACGGCCGCAGGGAGCCGATCTTCTACTGTTTAGTTAATTGCGTGCAGCGCTTCGCCTACTCGGCGTACACGCCGTGCCGAGCCACTTGCGCCCACTTCGCTTCATACCGTGCACAGATGCGGCGAGAAGGCTGTTGTGTTAACGCGACGATGACGAGCTTTCTGCAAGCGATGCTCTAGCGGTCCTGGCAGCGGACGGAGGCGCGTTTGGGCTGTCGCCTAATGAAAGCGTGCAGGATGGTTACAACAGCTCTACGCTTACTGTACCGTACGCGCGCGGTTAGAGTGATAACGCCAGTGCAGCGAGGTTTCTCGGCACCCGCGACCCACAACGCTCAACTCCGCAACAGCGAGCTGCTTTCGTTTCTGCAAAGCGGTGCGCGGCTGTTAGAGGCGTGCAGTGGGTTAAAGTGGCGCTACGCCACACGTGTGCACGAGCAGATAGCTGAAGATACTGTGATAAGGCTTTTTTGTCGGCGATAAGTCATACCGGCGCGTTTTTAAGTGGTCGCCATATCGCCTTCGTTCTTTCCCAATGGTTACCAGCAAAGGCATCGCCGCAATCGCGCGGAAGTCGGATCGGCCGATTCCGGGCTTTTCAAAGTGACGGAAAACCATTCGCGGCACATTTTGGTGTCGGCAAGTTCAGCGGCGCAGTAAACTTTTACGGCACAAAAAGTTATCGCGGTACGCACGCACTCACTACGGCTTATGCGGTCAGCCAATGCATTAGTCTCTATGATAATCGGTCGGGGATTCGTCGCAACTACGTTTTAGCAGTTAGTACGTTTGAAGCGGGTACGCATTAACGATGTTTGACTGTAATACGTTACCACTTTAAACGTACTAACGGAAAACGTAGTTACGACGACGAATTCCCGACCGCGCCTCATAGAGCATAATGTCTGGTTCTTCCTACCTACCGGTTAGTTCGTACACTGCGTCCCGCGACAACTTTTTGTAAGTGTATTGTGACGCCACAATATTTTTCGTCTTTTCGAGAAGTGCAGAAATCGGTCGATAAATGATTCCGACTTCCGTGCGATTGCGGCGTTGCCTTTACGGGTGCGCATAGGTAAAGAACGAAGGCGAGGCCACCGACGAACGCGCCAGCATCGCCGACAACCTTACCGCAATGAGTATCTTGAGCTGTGCACTCGGGCACACGTGTCGCGTAGCGCTACTTTAAGCCGACTGCGCGCTTTTAGCAGCCGATCGTTGTGCGGGACGATAGTCAAGCGCGCACCGCATTGCAGAAGCAAAATAGCAGCTCGCTGTTGCGGAGTTGATCGTTGCGGGTCGTGCACCAAGAAACCTTGCTGCATTGACGCTATCACGATAAACGCACGCGTACGGTACAACAATTGTGGCGCTGTTGTAAACATACTACACGCTTTTATTAGGAAACAACCAAAATGCACCTCTGTCCGCTGCCAGGACCGTTAGAGCATCGAGGATTGCGCACTGCTAGCGGAAACCTAACGTTGCAGCGATGCCACTGATATTTAATTAGATTGCGTCGGCTAACACTACGGCTGTTGCGCCAGTAAATGCAGCAGTGCCAAGGACGTTGAAGTACTCCTTGAGCAGCGCAAGTGCAAAAGATGACGACCATCACGTGCTTCCGCTCACGATGCGCGCTGTCAACATTACTTTCGGTTCCAAAACCACCTTGTGGCGCAGCAATGGCGCAAATTTGCCAAAAAAGACCCTTCTGGAGCAGTATGGCGCAGTAATTCCTAGTTGGCGCAATTGGCGCAGGTTTCCCACCACTGTTGAAGCAGCGGGTAGATAATTAGCTTGAGCGGGAGGAACGTCGCCGCTCTCATTTCACGGCAGTGGTCGGGGTGCTCATCGCGGCGCTGCACAGGAGAGAAGAATGAGGCGCGCGCGCTCCGTCATTTTGATACCGCGGAACTACCGTGGCGCCCCCCAGCGGAGAATGCAGGCTGTCGTACCACCTGTCGTGCGCTCCGCTCCGTAGAGGATTCCTAGAGGAAAGGACGGGGGGTGACCGTAGGAGAGGAGAGAGAGGGGGGCAGGGGGACGTGCATGCGCTGTGGGGGTGTGGGACGCGGGAGCCGCTCCGTAGAGTAGAGGATTCCTAGAGGAGAGAGGACGCGCATGCGCTGTGGGACCCGGGCACCGCTCCGTAGAGTAGATGATAGAGTAGAGACAGGGGGGTGAGCGTACGAGAGCATAGGGGAGGGGACGCGAGTGCACTGTGGGGGGTGTGGGACGCGCGGGCCGCTCCGTAGAGTAGAGGATTCCTAGAGGAGAGAAAGGGGGGTGAGCGTAGGAGAGAGAGGGGGGAGGGGACGCGCATGCGCTGTGGTGGTGGGACACGGGACGGACTAAGCCCCCCTCCAAACACATGCAAGCAATATTAAGGGAGTCGGTCAACCTGGGCGACAGACACCACCTGCCTAGCCATTGCTAAGCAGCCTCTCTCTGCTCTCGGCCATGACTCAAGGAATGGGGTCAACCTGGGCGACAGACACCAGCTGCCTAGCTATTGCTAAGCAGCCTCTCTGTGCTCTCGGCCATGACTCTGATGACTGTGATAGGGTTGACGGCCTTCATATTGCTACAGTGTTCTGGTTCGCATAATGGGTGCTTCCCTACTTCATGAAAGTGGCCGGACGCGGGACGCGGGACGGACATAGCCCCGAGCATAAGATGCTTCGCATCTAAAACTAGTCTTACTATAATCGATCAACAGATTCTCTCTAGCTGTTTCTATAATGTCAGACGCTGCTATACTCGCACTGAAGCGATGAACAGGTTCGGCAACTCTACATCTTTTGCTCACTCTCACTTCCAACAGCCACTCACGCGAACCAGTCTCCCTCACTGTTTCATTTTATCCCATACAGACAAGATACGCCCTTCGTGCTTCACGCAGCCCAACCATCTTTGGCGTAAAAAAAATAATCGTTCGCTGCGTGCCGCGACATCATTCGTGCAGAGCGCAGCCATTGGTGAGGGGGGGCTTTGTTCCCTTGTGTACCGGGATTAATTACACTCCGCGCGATTCTGGCATGGCTCGACCCCGATAAATGCACACGCACGTAAGCTTGTCTGAATTACTCACGCCAAACACGTAAAGCGACGTAGAAGCGAGCAAATGTTTTAAAAATTGGACGTGGCGAACATTCTTTGCGAACCAGAAAAGGCTGCTCAGGTCATGTAATAATCTAGGAAGGCTAGAAATGATCTAGGAAGGTTGCTCTGTAAAAGTCAGGGAAGGCAGCTCTGACGTGGCGCGACTTCACTTAGTGCATACACGCGAACGTTTATCTGAATTACTTACGCGGGCACGTATAGCGACGCCCAAGCGCTCGAATGTTTTACAAGTGGCACCTCGCGAATTGTTCTTACTAGGAGGAAGAGGTATTGATAACGGGTAGCGTTATCAGTAAAAGATAGCGCTGTGATCGGGTTGCTTAGTTTATGCTATGGGAATGAAAACCGCAGTGAGGGGTTTGGCACCTCATCTACCGTTCGGTATGTTGCAAAGAGAATGGAAACGCAGAACCAGGAGGGAGAGAGACAACAAGCGCTACATGTAGCGTCTGGTGTGCATGCTTTGAGTTCTTGTGTTGTGTTTTGATAAAAACTAATATCTACGACAGCTCTTCAACAAGAATATTAGCCGGCGATCCCAGGCGTTGTGCAAATCGATTTCATGCGCGTTTAAAGCTTCCCACCCATCACAATTTATCGCCACCAGCCACAGCATAAGGTGGACTTAATGCTTTACAGATGTGTAGCGGGTACGTCGCTTCTGAACACAATGACGAAATAATGGCATAGTGGCTGTTTCCCTATTTCGAAAAAATCATGATTTATTGCGTACTGGGTGCTTGGCAAGTGTACTTGTTGCAGTTGCCCTAAGAGAGTTAACAACGGGCTCTGAAAAGGCCGGTCTTCCAGCTTTCGCTGTGACTGTGCTGTGTGTTCCGCACAGACCTGGTAATTTATGTTCCGTTTGTGCTCAAAAGCGACTGACTATCTCATCCCCTTTTGTTCTTTCTGAACGCATTACAAGCATTTCAACTAGGGCCATCTATACGCATGCCTAAATTCACTCTCAAGAACAAATTTTCGTGCTTAACACTGTACAGTAGCCATCGTCGTGCCTACACAATCGCTTCATATCCGCCACTAATATCATTCGCATGGACGATTTTTCGGGCACCTACGCACACAAAGACACGCGCACAAAAAGGATGGCAGTGCGACAGCAAAATATACGAAAACGAATTACATCACATTTCAATACACTTACAATAAAACATTCGCCTGTAGGCATGCTGTCCCGCGCAGTCAGATTGCCATACTGCATACGCGTGGCATTCGCGCCTCTCTAACATACGAAACGCACACTGACCGCACCGCACAGCGCCAATCCACAGACACCGTTCGAGCCACCAACGAAGGCTGCAATACACGGGGACACACAGTGCCTGTCTCTTCTGAACGGAACGCTTCCGGCTCGTGCGGCAGTAGCTGTCGGTGGCGGAATGGCAGCGCAGACCTCGGGTCACCCTGACCGGCCCTTGGCACGCAGGCTGTGTCCGAAGGTGTGGTTCCTTAGGAGAATGTCCCGCGCCCGGGCCAGCAGTGGTCGCCCGAAGGTGCCCCTGAAGTCGTCCATGCAGATGTCCCACACGGCGATGCCCCCGGTGAAGAGGAGCAGGTGGGCCTTGCTCTGCAGAGAGACGTCGTCCTCGAAGCCCACCCACTGGTCGCCGTTGACGACGTACGAGCACTGGGCGACCCGGTCGAACTGGCGCGACCAGCTCAGGTCGTGCGCCAGCATCTGCTCCAGCTCGTAGTGGCTCAGCGTGCCCGGCTGACGGGTGAACAGGCCGGGCTTGCCCGGGCCAGACGACGGATCGCCCGCCTGTGCAGAGGGGGAAAGAGCAGACCAAAGAGCACAAGACAACATGCTAGCATCATGCGCTCTTACAGTGGCATATGGCTTTTGAAGTATGTGTCATTTGCTCCTCAAAGGCGGATGCACAGAAACCTTCAGCAATGGGGGGCGCACTTCAGACCAACATCATGAGCTGGACGGCAGATGACCCCGCCTTCCGAGTACATTGCCGGGTGCTTGAGCGGGACTATTTCTTCAATCGCGGAGGCGACCGGCTGCCGCACCTCGTTCCTCTGGGCGAGGCCTATCCGGACTTCTTGAACTGCATCTGATTTATTTCCACATGTGCTTGACATGTGGAAACAGTAGACTATTTCCATATTGGGTTTATTTCTACATGAGTTTCAGCCAGTAACTGGAACATTTTACAAAAAAAACAAAAAACAAAAACAACCCCTTGGTTGAACTCTCCGTCACGGAATCGGCATAACACGAAAGTAAAACGTGTCCCTAGAGAAGTAGTTCAAGGTTTGCTGTACAATGATATAAGACTGCTTCTACGACGTCTATTGGTGTCTCGCAGCTATAGCACCATTTAACGTGGATGCACCCACTGTGACGCTTCGTGGTACACCCCCTCCATCCCGACGACTAAGCTACATGATCAATGAGTAAACAAACCCTTGTGGTAGCTGTATTAGTTAACGGTGGGATCGTAGTAAGAGAAAGCGGCGTGACAGCCTAGAGAGCGTCGCTGACTGGACGCAGAACTTATGCTAAGGTCGCCAATTCGTCGCATATAAAGGAGTTATTGAACACCACGCCCAGACTAGACGAAAATGCAACGCGCGTCATTTCGCCCCTCAAGCTAGGCCGCGATTTTTCTCAGCATAACGATCAGTAACGAAAAAAACCGGCAGATCCCACGCACTGAGGGAATCGATGTAATGCGAAGCAGGCAGCAAGGAGCAAATCATGCTGTACATAATATGCACGTCATGATTTACATGTTAAGACCTGTCATATATGTTCGTCATACAGTCACGTCGCGCAATACCAATTTTGGTGTATATCGAGCTTGCGAGCTAGACACAAGCGCGCCGTGAGCGTGGCATGTAAATGGCATTGTAGATGACATGCATGCCAAGATTTTCATGTTACCGCTTGCCACCTATGTTCGTAATACAGTCACATCCCGCAATACCAATATTGGTGTATATCAAGCTAGCGAAACGACCGTGAGCGCGCCATGAGCGCGGCATGCAAGTCATGTCACACATGACAAGTCATGATTTCCCTATTACCACTCATCATTTATGTTCGTCATACAGTCACGTCCCGCAGTACCAAATTTCGTGTATATAAACCAGCGAAACGGCCACGAGAGTGCCATGAGCGTGGCATACAAGTCATGTTGCACATGACATGTCATGATTTCCATATTTCCAATTGTCATTTATGCTCGGCATACAATCACGCAGCTTCAAAGGACACTTTGTACATTCCAAAGTGTGTTCGGCGAAAGCTTGTGGCCATTCGACTGACTATGCCATGTCTTTTTTTTTTTTTACACTCTCCGTGCGATGGCACACAAACGGAAGGTGTGCGTGTTTTCTTTTTCAATTTTTTTCCTCGAATCGCAGCGACACGCCAGACCAATGTGCCTCCGGTTCGCATGCGTTCGTATTCTCGCGCTTTGCGCATCATGCAGACGCCATCCGCGTTCCAGCGTTTAAATTGACGGACACTGCAAATTCTCAAGCATGTTCCTCGAACGCCTGTGCCCACTGAGACGGGGGTGGGTCAGAATGGAACGCGATGCGCGTGTCTTCCTCCTTGCATGATTATACACGCTGGACACAGCGACGCTACGCAAGTAAAGCGCGAGCGCTGTCGAGTCCAACGCGACCGGCGTCCGTATGCGCGCCCCGGCGCCCACCTGGCACCGTGCCAGGGCACGGTCGGTGGGACGGACGGACGGACGTGAGCATGAAACATTAAAATTAGGTGTATATCAAGCTAGCGAAACGGCCCCGAGAGTGTCATAAGCGTGGCGTGCAAGTCATGTTACACATGACATGTCATGATTTCCATATTACCAATTGTCATTTATGCTCGTCATACAATCACGTCACTCAATAGCAAATTTGGTGTATATCAAGCTAGCGAAACGGCCACGAGGGTGTCACGAGCGTGGCATGCAAGTCATGTTGCACATGACATGTCATGATTTCCATATTACCAATTGTCATTTATGCTCGTCATACAATCACGTCGCTCAATACCAAATTTGGTGTATATCGAGTTAGCGAAACGGCTGCGAGCGTGCCATGAGCGTGGCATGCAAGTCATGTTGCACATGATATGTCATGATTTCCATATGACCACTTGGCATTTATGTTCGTCATACAGTCACGTCCCGCAATACAAAATTTGGTGAATATCAAGCTAGCGAAACGGCCGTCAGCGCGCCATGAGCGTGGCATGTAAATCATGTTGTACATGACATGCAGGTCATGATTTTCATATTACCACCTGTCATGTATGTTGGTCATGCAGAAATGTCTCATCGTACCAATTTTCGGATATATCAAGTTAAGAAAACGGCCTCAGGAGCACTATGACTATGGCGTGTAAATCATGATTTTCATGACAAGTTTTTCATGATTTTCATGATATGACCAGTCAGTCATGTTCGTCATACAGTCATGTTATGCCATACCAATTTTGGTATAAATCCCATTAATGATACGGCCAGGAGAGCACAAAGTCGTAGGCGGCTAGATAGATAGATAGATAGATAGATAGATAGATAGATAGATAGATAGATAGATAGATAGATAGATAGATAGATAGATAGATAGATAGATAGATAGATAGATAGATAGATAGATAGATAGATAGATAGATAGATAGATAGATAGATAGATAGATAGATAGATAGACAGACTCAAAGTCGCCGAAGTTCGCTAAGAAATGCTTCGCATTTAAAAGGCTTGTGCACTGCAAGCGAGAGAGAAATGGGCTCACCCATCGTTCTCTGCTAAGCCGTCCTTCCAAGTTGTATGTGGTCGGTGCTATGCGGAGTACGATCGCAGGCGGCTGGTGGAGGGCGTAAATTTTAATGCCTAACCACTCTTGGGCACCTGTCTCCGGCCGTCTGCGAGCCCGTCTGTGACGTGACGCGTTACAACGAATGGGCCAATGCTGGAGAAGGTCCAGAGCGGTGAATGGTTGAGGGTGTCCAGGCCTACCGTATTTACTCGTGTACTTCTAACACCTGACAAATCGTATTTACTTGCCTACTACCAGCACCTGGTCTACCACATTCCCTTGCACAGAATCAGTAGTATTTCCCAAATCAAGGCTATAGTATCTAAGGTGCGTTGACTAACGCGTGCCATGTCGACTGATGTCGGCTCATGATGGCTAATTCGGCTAGTGTTGGATATATGGTGGTTAAATGACAATTTTTAAGTAATGCTTACACCATCTCCGGCATCAATAGACCCTTTCAGCTGAGCGTCCCTTACGCCCAGCCCCGCGCAAATGTAGTGTCCCGAGGGAGTACAGAGAACCGCCATGGATTGCATAGATTTCGCGTGTTTTGACAGGCGCGTCTTGCCGAGGGTCGGTCAGCTTCGCTGCAGACTGATGGCGAAACCAGGCGGACGCACCTTCACGTTCCGCTCAATTGACTTCACAAGCGGAGCGACAGGTGCATTCTACGTTCCGCTACTCACACGATCGTTCTGCGCATGCGCAGTACAGTTCCATCAACGCGTTTCTGTTTAAATCACTAGCATATGCAAGTCTGACTCGAGCGGATTGCAGATGCTCAGTTAAAAGTGTCTCATTTTTTTCTCTGCATTTGTTGGGCGACTTACCACTTTGCTCCACTACAAGGGGATGACATAGTATACAGGCCCACTGATGCATCAATAGATTTTTTAACATGAAAGTGTTTTATGCCGGGGTCCACCAAGATTTGAGTGACGTATTTCCGTCACGGAAATGACGTCGAAAAAAATACACATGATCAGAAGACAAAGAAAAAGTTCCGTCAACGGGAGTCGAACCTACGACCTCTAGGTCCGCGACAAGAGATGCCGGGCACGCTATCCACTGCGCCACGGTCAAATACTTTGCAGGCTTTAAAAACAAGCCTTTTATATCTACCACTGTCCCCTCACAGTGCTCTTGCTAAGAGAAGTAATGCATTATGACCGTGAAATGCACGATTAGATTCTTGAAATCGTTGTTTCGCCGCGTCCGTCCCATTCGGCGTGTTTCGAATAGTAAACGTGCAATTTTGCCGACGCATTAACACACTGCCAGGTGGCGACCTTACCCCTAGCATCCACACTCGTAGCATCCGTCCATACCAAAAATAGCTGTGCGACGCGCGAGTGCGTCGCGTGGCCGTAACTTCGCGTCCTTAGCCATGTTCCTAGCTCGCCCGCGAAAAATCGCAGCCGGCCAACGGGGAAGACACGACGCGCGTTGCGTTTCCCTCTGGTTGGGCAGCGTTGTTCAATAACTCCGCGAGTAGGCGACCGTTCGGCGCCCTATCATTGACGCTCTTCTGGCTGTCACACCGCTTTCAATGACTCCGCTCTCACCGTACAGCTACTACAATCATCTATGACCACAAGGGTTTCTTTGATCATTCATCATAGACGTTAGTCGTCGGGATACAGATGTACCATCAAGCGTCAACGTGGATGCATCCACTTAAAGGGTGCTATAATTGTCAACACACCAATAGACATTGTGAAAGCTCTCTTATATCAGTGTGCAGTAAACATTCGATTATTTCTGTAAGGACACGTTTCACCTTCGTGTTATACCGATTCCTATGACGGAGGGATCAACCATGTTTTTGTTTTTTTTTTTACATCTGCGCTCAACGCATCCGTACTTTGCATTTTATGCATACGTATTAATATACATTACTCTTAGAGGATATTTACTTAATCTCGGACTTTCGTCACATGCTATGCAGCTTCAGCTCTTTGTAGTTATTGTGTAGTATCTAAAAATGCGGCAAAGTAATTTGTCCAAATTATGAATGAAGGCAAGGCAGGGGCCCTAGGCAACCCTCTTGGGTTGCAGATTGTGTTGCGCAATCGACGACATCGCGTTGCGAAGGAGTACTAAGATTACTGTCCCATCCTTGCCCGGTCCGGTAGCAACGGGTCTAGTGGATTTCTCGTTCCTTAGGGCTACCGAAGAGTGAGAATAATTTAGGGGCATTTGCCCTATCATGTAAATATGGGCAAGCGAAGCTTGGCATTTGCCATGTGCGGGCCTGACATATTACATTTCTTTCTTTCTTTCCTTTTTTCTTTCTCTTTCTTTCCTTCTTTCTTTCTTTCTTTTTCCTTCTTTCCTTCTTTCTTTCCTTATTTCTTCCTTTCTTTCTCTTCCTTTTTTTCCTTCTTTCCTTGCTTCTTTCCTTCTTTCTTTGTTTCTTTCCTTCTTTCCTTGCTTCTTTCTTTCTTTCTTTCTCTTTCTTTGGCATAGCGCAATGTTCCTTTCTAATTGTTTCCCTCCTCCACGCCGGGAATCCGTCCTTCACCCCCGTGCCTAGCACCGCAACATTTCTCTTGCTACAGGAAACAGTGATGCTCGTGCGTTCATATCCAGGCAACAATGAAATGTGGCAACGTGAAATTACACGTGACCTCGATATAGGATCAGATTGTCATGTAGGAGACGGCCGATCCCCGCGACAAGCCTGCGATCGAGAGAGGCACCAATTATCGGGAAAACGGTGCGTACAAATAAGCATCTGACCAGCCCAAACTTCGAGGGGCCGCATTTCTGTACGCTCGCCGGCGTTGAGTTTTTCGCATACGACGCCGCCACCGAAACCTGCGAGGTTTAAAAGCTTTGCTTAAAAATACAGATTTAGTTCCAAAACGTCCTTTTGTACAACGTCTAATATACACCTGCCTATTCTGGTTCGCCCTTCTTTCTTGTTCACAAGGGGATAAATTCGGCCTTGTTGATAAGACATTAGGAAGTACTTAGCGCAAAGTGACACAAGGACGAGAAGGGAGGACACACCACGTGCGCTATTTGTTGTGTCCTCCCTTCTCGTCCTTGTGTCACTTTGCACTCAATACTTCCCAGTGCCTTTCTTGTTGTTGCAATACAAAGCTTCAGCAAATATCAGATTGTACACAACCCAGCGACCAAACACGTATACTTCCTACGAAGAACGTGGCGAAAGATGAATATCTATGAATGGCAAGCTACGTTTTGCTACTTTCGTTTACATTTTGCTACAGTAAAATTTACTGGAACTCCATACTTTCATTCTGTGCTGTACGGCTGTGCTGTGGGAGTTTCTCTATTCCAAACGAAATAAGATGTACATCCCATGATCCAATCACGTAAACATTCTTGTCCCTCATCATTCTGCGTACGGTCTTGGGTGGTAAAGCCAAAGACAAGCACGAAAGACAAGGCTGTTGCGAAGCGAGACTGTCGGGAAATCGAAGCCCTGGCATTGATTTCGCGTAGGTTTTACTCCTATCGGGTTGGGCGTCTGTACGTCGCATTTCTTGATTTTGTACAACTGCACGGGGAATGACACGTGGCTCCTATTGCTTACTGGTCTCGCGCTCATGCACGTGTGCGACCACCACACTGATATTCGCAGTATGCGTAAATATCGATGTCTCACGAGTCGATTTAACAATCATCTACCCGTCTAGCTCAAGTTTCAAGGCTTCTACAATCATCGAAACCAGTTACTGATGAATTGATTATAGTGACTTGAATAAACGCAGCGATATTATGAGACAGCGTATCTGAAAGCTCCAAGTTATAGTAAAACTTATGAACTATTTCAATTGATTGTTTTTAATTCTTTATTCATTTACCGTCTAAAGTAAAACCAGCAATTAAGCATAGCGCCATATTTTAGAGTCTCGCGTTAGCAGGAAGATTTGGTCTCCACCTTAATGGTACTCCAAGCAGCAAATGAAATTTTTTTGAGAACTGTGGTGTGAGCGGCTTTCAAAATTGCGCCACCAGCTTTTATTATTGTCGTTTAATCGCAGCGACTGAACGTCTTAAATTTAATATAAAGTTCTCGGGTCCACGAAGATGTTACCAAGGCGCGCCATAGTGGAAGACTTGGCATTAATTCTTAGTGCCGATTCTCTAGCGTAGTTCTATAGCATGCTCCTAAATCAAAGTACACACTTCCTTTTTTTTTCTTTTTTTTTTTTTTGCATTTCGCCCTTATCGAAATGCCTTCGCCATGGCCATGATTCGAAGCGCGTTCTCCAGCTTAACCGCTAAGTTACAACGGTGGGCGTACTCACGGCTGCAAAGAAGAGTGCATAGGGACGTTGTTTAGATCATGAGATACTAGCTTTCGTATACGCGTAACATGTTGCGCCTAACCTAACCTAACCTATTTAGAGGCTGTAACCTATTTAGAGGCTGAAACTCAGGCTGTATGATGAGATAGCCAATAGGGATCGAAGCGAAATCGACTCCTTAGAGCTGTCACTATCAGCAACTTGAGACTAAAGTGAAGAAAGCCCCTGCTGAAGTCTTCCCACCTTTCTCATTTGAGCTATGACATCAATAACCTACTTGGAGTTCACCGGTGACTTACCTTTCAAAATTTGTCCTTATCATCAAATGTTGAGAGAGTGATAGCCCATCTCATGCCTTGTTTCTAACAAAATTTGTGGTACTCAGAAATGAATGAACGGTGAGAGAAAAAGGGGTGGGGTTATAAATTAACAAAACATGCAACGTGAAATAGGAGATTTTGTTTCTCCTTGGAAAACAATGGTCAATCTGAAGTTCCACGCCAAGTGAATCTCCCCGCAGGTCACGGGATCGAATCCCGGCCGCGGCGGCTGCATTTTCGATGGAGGCGAAAATGCTTCAGGCCCGTGTGCTTAGATTTAGGCGCCCGTTGAAGAACCCCAGGTGGTCGAAATTTCCCGGAGTCCTCCACTACGACGTATCTCATAATCATATGGTGGTTATGGGACGTTAAACCCCAACAATTAATAATAATTCAATGTCAACAATTTGTGAATAACTTCTGCGGTCTGCAGCCACACTCAACCTGTCTTTAGCTATGTTTGCTGTTCAAGTATGCTTCACACCCATGTCATACAAGAGAAATCATAAGTCAGCTCCGCCGCAACACGACAATGTTGATCTGAAGCATGCAAAAAAAAAAAAAAATCGGAAGGGGCGGCTGTCATGAGACAGCGTGCCTCATAAAAACACGTTTTCTTTTTAACTTTTTTTAAGCGCGAGAGCGTTAAAGAGCTCGTTTCGCAGAAATTCCGGCGTCGGTGTCGGCCGCGGCGGCGTCTTTGGTTGTGAGCGAGAAATCAGCGTTATTCATGAGCGAAAATTCGGGGTTGATGCAAATAATGAAATAATGAAAACATTTGGTTCGAGTAAGATGAGTGATTCGAACCTGCGGCCCCTCGCTCCTTGGCGCCATGCCTTCAGTCGCTCGACCACTATGCATATATCATCTTGCCCTCTAACGGCGAGCTATTTATAAACACCATTTAGCGTCACTAGTACGCACATCTCGCAGGTTCTTCAGCGGCTTGGCAGAAATCCGGCGAGATGGCGCAAAGGGCCCACGGGTGCGCTTTGCGCGTTTTGTCGTGCCGCATGCATGGATATAGGAGCCGGCACGTGTCGACACTTTAGCGTGCCTTCCGGCATCGTGTAAAGTGTCGATTAAGAAGCGGAACGAGGATAGCGATTCGGGAGGCTATCATTGTCCCATTACGTGATCGCGTTCTGCTCCTGAAAGCAAATGCGCTAGTGCCCTACCAAGTTCTTTTTTTTTCTTTTTTTCTTTTTTTTTTTTTGTGCTTGGATCTCGCGAAACCCGAAAATTGGCTTTGCGGACCCCGTTTGAGAGCCACTGCTATATAGGAGAGTTGCTAAGACAGTTGTACCTTAAAGTCTGCACAGAAATGCTGTTTAGAGAAAGAGGTTTGACAGTTTTGAGCACTATGCACTCTACTGACCATGGGACTCTATTGACTATGGGACCTCCTTTTGCATACTAAATGCCTGTAATTTTACCCAACTTTTAATAATAAAATCCTGATTCTGATACTATAGGCACTGTGTAGTCGACTTTTCCAGTGTGACTGCAGTGTCAGAATGCGCAGCGTAGCGGATAAAAACAGCAATATTGAGACGGGCCCGGACAAAACGCAACGCGACAAGTGCGTCTGCCCCAACATGAGTGGGCGGGTCGCGGCGGGGCTAGAGGGGGGGACGTGTGCTCCCGTGTGTTTCCTGCGTGCCCCTAGCCGACAGTGGCAGCGAACTTGGGACGGCGGGCCCCTGAACTCAACGCAGTGATTATAGCCGGTTACAACTTACCAGTAAATACAAGCTCCGTCTCCTGGGCTGCGGCAAGCCTGCCATTCATCTAAGCAAGAGTCGTGCTAGGTGGTTTTTGTTCTAACCGAGAGTACTTTTTTCTCTACTAACGCACGTACTGCGCACATTAAGAATTAAAATCCGTCGTCGCTACTTACATTATTGCGCTTGGCTAAGCAGCGATGTCGGAATCTTTGTAGAAATTTGCCAGGAAGTTCATGTTTTCGGCCGTAAATCAGCGACGCGAACATGCGTTTACATAGCAAAGTCTCCTACCTGAAACAAGACAGGCACTGACGTCATTAAAATTGAAGGACACTTTGTACATTCCAAAGTGTGTTCGGCGAAAGCGTGTGGCCATTCCACTGACGGAAAGACCGACGGACGGAAAGGCCGACGGACGGACGGTCGGACGGACGGTCGGACGGACGGAGAGACGGACGGGCATCCGGACGGACAGACGGACGGACGGACAGACGGACGGACATACGGACATCCGGACGGACAGACGGACATCCGGACGGACGGAAGGACGGACAGACGGACGGACGGACAGACAGACAGACAGACAGACAGACAGACAGACAGACAGACAGACAGACAGACAGACAGACGGACGGACGGACGGACGGACGGACGGACGGACGGACGGACGGACAGACGGACGGACGGATGGACGGACGGACAGACGGACGGACGCCGGACGGACACCGGACGGACACCGGACGGACACCGGACGGACGTGGGCATGATACATTAAAGGCTTTCGCCTTAAAATGAGGAAATGCAATTGGTAGGGACTGCGAATGCTGCGGGTAAAGCCTACATTTACCCCCGTATTCAGAAACGCTCCTTGACTTCAACTTCACTTGCCACCGCCTGAAGGCAGCGTTTGAAACGCGTTTGTGCTGCCTTGGCACCACAACCAACAAACATCCTAGGGCGCTATTTTGTAAGCGTTCTAGCATAGAACGGGGAGGAGGATAGAACAAAAAAGAGGAGGGAAGCAAACAGCCAATAGGCGAGCTGGGGAGTTCAGGAATGTATGCAGAGCATAAAGAAATGTATAATTATCATAACTGACCATCAATATTCAGAGGCATTGTTTTTCGCAGCTTGAAGTTGAAGAGCTCGGTGACTTTGACAATTAACTTCTGTTAAGGTCTTGACGTAGCGCCAGGTGGTATCGCAGTGGCGCTGGCCCCCACGCTGTTTAAACCAATGCTTCTAGTATTAGCAGTATTAGTGTACTTGTAAAATTCAAACGGCGCGACAATTCGAACCGTTACCCAGTTGTCGAAATACCGCAGCAATCGAGAAGAGGTCCGCGCTTTCCGGACAATCAAAGAGCGTTTCTGCTCTCATTTATGGAGCGGGATCCCCAGTTAGCCTTACGTGCTAGCGAGCTCACCCACGAGTACACAGCAGCGGACAGGCGTCAGCTGTGAGGCGGTAGAGAGATGCGCGAGAAACCCACTCCTCCGGCCCCACCGCTTACGTTTCGATCCAAGCCGAGTTGTCCGCGGAGACTGTTTTGTAGCCATACCATCGATAGAACGACGCCCGAGTCCGTTATAACAACCTCCTCTCCGTTCTAAGCAGATTTTGTGGCTATTCGCACGTCTTGACCGTCGGAATAGCCTCATACCCTCGACCAATCGCGCATGTCTTTCCCTCCTCTTTTTGTTCTATCCTCCTCCCCGTTCTATGCTAGAACGCTTACAAAATAGCGCCCCTAGTGGTTCGAACGGAGGAGCGATGCAACGCAGCGGCTGAGGCAGAATGCCTCTCCTCGCCGCAAGGGGCACGGCTGCACCTTTCCCTAGCGCTCCGACGCTTGTGCCTCTCTTGGGGTGCTGCCGTTATTTTTTTTTCTGAGACGACGCGAGTCGGCGTCTCACCGGCGTCTGAAATGCGGTAGACGCGCCGTAGTAGACGCTGCTATAGTGAACTCTAAAAAATATTTTTAAAAAACACATCATGTCCACGGAGTGAATGATGATGAGTGGGCGAAGCTGCGGAGGTTCATCGGTAAACCTTGAATCTTCCGTGAATTCTGCCCGGTACATCATCACCGACGTGAGAGCGGGCGCGTTTATACTAAAGGGTCGATGAGAGTTATGGTGACTGAAGCAATCATGGTTACACCGTGAAATCTTCAGTGGTTTCGCCCAGCAGTAATCAAAGCGATAGTGTGTGTGAAATTTTATTCAAACTTCAACGACCGGTCGTCGTCCATGGTCCGCCAAGCAGCACGATCCGACAACCGCACTCGTACGGCGGTCCGCGCAATCGGAGAGCAGCTGCACCGCCAACGCCAGCTAGCGTACCTTCACCCAACCGCCATATTGTACGCATGTCTATAGGACAGCGCCCTCTCGGAAACGAGACGAGAACTGGAGATGACGACACCATATCCACGGAGTGAATGATGATGAGTGGGCGAAGCTTCGGAGGTGCGTCAGTAAACCGATAATCTTCCGCGAATTCTACGCAGTACATCATCAACGACGTGAGATCGGGCGCATTTATACTAAAGGGTCAATGAGAGTTATGGCGACTCGCAGCTCACTAATTTTACATGTACGTTGTGAATTTTTTATTGTTTAATCACGCACAAGAGACATCTCACACCGGCACTACCTTGGAGGTCGAAATCCAGTGCCTACTGGCTACTCAGAATGCATGGACAACCGAGGACCGCCGAGGTGATGCCATAAGGAGCTTCGCCCCTAAATATATTCATCATATACAAGTACCGCCATCTAGCGGACATTCCAAGAACTAAACGAGAGGTGGCTACCTACAACTACATACATCGAGGACGCACGACCCACGGCTTAAGGAGCTTCGCCCCTAAAAATTCCATTCTTCTACAGACGCCGCTGAGACGACGTCACAGATGTACCGTCCTCACCCGAAATCGGAGAAAACGCGCATCAACGCACCTTAATTTTGTAGTGTCCGCCAGCCTGACACCGTAAGTCGCGTATTTTACCGTGGTTCCCCAAGAAACTGCAATGAAAATCATCTCGCATGTGTCTTCCCGTGAAGGCGCTTTTGAAGCTAGTCAAAGCAAACGGCATGCACGCTCTCGGTATTAAACGCGTATTAGACACTTTTAGCAGCTCTGCGGACGCAGCCTGCAACCATATTCCCAACGGGAGGCTGCGTCGGCATAGCTGTAGTGGACGCTCAACTAAAACTGTCTATTAATAAGCCACACCACGACGACGCGGTGAAACGCACACAAGCGCATGCAGCAACGCCGGCGGAAGCGTTGGTGCCACTAGGAAAAGTTGCAGCGGCGCCACCTGGATTTTAAATGCGAATGCATTTCTTAGTCGGGCTATGTCAGGCGGCGTTGTCCGCGGACGCCGCCGCTCTCACTCCCTCTCCCATAGCAACAGCTGCGGGCGCGCGCGCTTATCCTCGCCCCTAGGAACCGGAGCATGTGGTGCGAGAGAGTGTAGGAGAGGGTAGGTGCAGTGCTTCGCCGCTCCTTCTCTCGCCGTTCGTTCTCTCTCCTCCCTGCACCCCACTCTCTGCACCTCCCTGCGCCTCACTCTCGACTTAGGTGTGGACACTCGCTCCCACAGCGCGTCCAGATAATGTTCGGCGCTTTCGGTCTCTTTAGGACACCACGTCGCAGCGTCCCCACGCAACTGCGGCAGGCGTACTACAGAGAACGAGCTGCGCACGTGGCCACGTAGCGTCCGTGCCTAATGCGGAGGCAAACGCGGCATGCGTTTCTAGCTCTAGTTGGCTAACCTTATAGTTGCCAGCGTGCACGGTGATTTAAAAATATACAATGAGATAAAAGAAAGAAAACCGTGCGTCCGCCTCGTCGCGTTCGGTCCCTTTAGGCCCCCCGCGTCGCAGCGCCCCTTCGCTTTAGTGCCACGAAAATGCGGCCGGCGCATGTACTAAAGCCGAACATTATCTGGACGCGCTCTCCTTCGAGACGGGCGCAGAGTGTCCACACCTAAATTATTGTTCTTACACCGTGCTCTCGACCGTTCGCTGGCAGCCAGCGAACGGTCAAGAGCACGGGCGCCTCTCAAGGCGCTCAAGGCGATGGCAGAAGTCGGTGAAGGCGAAATCTCTCGGCGCAAGAAATGCATTCGCCTTTCCTCACGATTCCCTTCGGGGAGGTGGGGGGCATTTTTTCTGCGCCAAATGGCACGCCCGAACTATCCCGTTCGCGCCACTAGGATGTTGGTTCTAATTCACTATAGCACCGCCTAAAGACAGCGCGTACGAAACGCGCTTGTGCAGCATTGAAGGCGGCGGCAAGTCAAGTAACGGAGCATTTCTGAATACGGGGGTTACTCTTACTTCGTAATCGACTATATGTGCAGCAGACAGGTTCAAAGGACACACTGCCAATGAAGCCGAATTAGCATGGGCACGCCTAGCTTTAGTCATCCCGAAAAGCCTCCGTGTTCAATCTGGTTGCATTGCAGAGTTCTGCTACCCGCCCAAATAGACTCACTCATACTCAAAGCAGTAAAAAGTACTGCAAGAAATGAAAATAAGTTTCCATTTCATCCTTTATGCAAATGACTGCAGAGTATGAAAATGCCTGGAATGGTGCCGTATATCTGCTACAATTTTCAAATAATTAATCCGTGTAATTTGGCAAATTGTAATCGGACGACTCTAATGTCCTTAATTTTACCAGCATAGGTTTATTAATAGAGGAGAAAAGCAAGGTGAATGTTTACTTCTTAAGTTTCGCTCCGAAATTTCCGTGACGTCATGGACTTCAAATCGCATTTTTAGGAGCTTGTTCGGCAAGCTTCTTAAGCTCGCGCCTTGTCCGGCGGCGATGGCGGTGGCGTGTACACTTCTCCGCTCATTGCGCCGGCTTTCCGGTGATTTCAGGAATGCTCACTAGATGGCGGCGCCGCTCAAGGCGACGCACAACACTCTCAGCACGTGCGCCTCCTTTCTCTTCGCCGGGAGCTCGCGTAGTGAACGCTCTTCGTTACCTCTCGGCCGAATAGACACCGCAATGCAGCGCGGCGGGCTCGCAACGAGCGTCGGCGCCGCTCAAGGCGACGCGCACCACTCTCAGCACGTGCGCTTTCTTTCTCTTCGCCGGGAGCTCAGGCAGTGAAAACTTCGTTACCGCTCGGCCGCATGAACACCGCACAGCAGCGCGGCGGGCTCGCAACGAGCAGCAGCTGGGGTTCGCCGCCAGAGCGCCGCATGTAATGTGTATATAACAACGTTGTCACGTCTATATATGATGGTAGGAGATGTGTACGGAGGATTCGCGGGTTACCCGATCATCTCCGAGCAAGCTCCTCCAACATCATTCACTTCGTGGATATGGCATGATTTTTTTTTTTGTATTTTGGCGAAATTGACGCAACGACATTTTCTGATGCTTGGCATGTTAAGTCTATATCACTCTCGGAGGACAACGTACTTTATTTTTACTAATTAGCAACTACGTAAGAGTTAGTAGGATTGCGCGTCTTCTCGCTTACCAAGCGTCATCTCGCAGCAAGCGTGATGTTTTGGAATTGTAAGAGGGCAATTTACTAATATGAGACAAAGCGTATCTCTCTTTTGTGTACCTGTAAATAGGCTGATGATGATGCATTGTCTAGCATTTCGGATGTGGCACGTTTATAGGTGTTGCGCTGTCACTACACTCTAAAACTTTTCACGCGTAGCAAGCGTGAGTGGGGGGATTTTTTTGCACGCTTGGTCTAAGCGTTATGTGCTGTCACGCTGAAAAATCACGCTTCCTAAGCGCGATTCGCTGGTTGAATAACGCTTGCCAAGCGTGAGTGGAGCCGATTTTTTGCACGCTTGTTCTAAGCGTGGTGCACTTTCACGCTAAGCAAACCACGCTTGCTAGCGGTGACTGGCGACCTTTCTCACGCTTAGAAAAGGTGTAAGAGAGGAGTTTTACTTACTTAATGCGGCATTCTCCTGCTCCTTCAGATGTCTTTCCGGCCGTTAGAAATCATCTAAAATGAAAGCTGGAAGAAGATATTTATTGTGCTGTATGGGCTTGGCGCCGGCTTGGACGGTATATATACTGATGCTTTGCATTAATTAGCTAATTGCGAAAATCAACTCTCACTTTCATCTTGCACATGTCCAAACTATAGAATGCTACACTGCGACAGCCTGAAATGAGCTTGCTAGCCGGAATATAATTACGGAATACGGTTTATAGTACAGGCAGTAAGCAAGAAATAAGAGACAATCTTTCATTAATTCACTGGCTACCCTTTCCATGTTGTACCCGACGGCACATGTTGGGTGTCTGCACACAGCTCAAGATCGGCAGTGCGCTCTGTATTTACGGTGCAGCTAGCAAGCTCATGTTGTGCTGTCGCAGTGGAATGTTCTATAGTCAACACATGTGAGGGATGATAATTGAAACTTGATTTTTGTAATTAGCTATTTTATCCTGGGCAACCAGTACATTTACCCTCCAAGCAGCCGCCAACCAATAACAGATAAAGCACTCCAAAGATTATCTTCTTTCAGCTTCATTTTTAAACACTTTCTGACGGTCAGAAACACATCTTATAGAACAAGAGAATCCCGCATCAAGTAAATAAAAATTCTCTCTTACATCTTAAGTAAGCATTAGGAGGGCCTCCAGTCACTGATCGAAAAGCCTTACATTGCGATTGGGGCGTTAGATCTTCGTTGTTGACCGTTCAAAAATGAGTCGAGTTGGCAGAATGAAAGCGTTATGGATTGTTCCTGAAACTTCGCTAGTCACAAATCCAAACGCCATGGAAGCCAGTGCAGGACAAACTTTCATAAAGCATCTTGCACAAGTGCATCTGGCGAATCCTACAATTAAGCCGCTGATCTGCATTCTTTCGGCGCGATTGTTTATATACACGATCATTAAGAAAATTAAGGGAGGGATTTAGTGCGGAGTGCTCCGAGGCTTGAGAGTTTAAATCAAAGATAAAGAGTTAAATAGAACGAAACATTTACAAGAATCTTAAACTTGAGTGAAACTTTTTATTTTCACTTACTTACAAGAACGCTTCTCTCTATAGAAGAGCAATCCAAGAAAATAACACACACAGGAACTATAAAATAGGCACAAGATGAACTTTTGATGTCGCTTTCAGCGGCACGCGAACTGTGCTCTGTACTTAACTGAAACGAAGTGTAGTTTAGTAAACAAATCCTTCACCATTTTTTCCGCCCATGGAATTTCTTCGGTACCGCACAGTTCACGACTGCTTGAAGGAAGCCAAGCAACTGCCAAAAGCAGCCGGATACGCAAGGTCCTTTACGTAGTAAACACGCAAACAAAGCACCAATGCTTTTTTCCAGCGACGTGTCTGGTTCCAGCTTCAGGATTTCGCTGGGCTCTTTGCCGCATGCCAGCTCGTTCCCGTCACCCCACACAATGCACGGCCAACAATGTCTTCGGATGAAACCTGGCAAAGATAAAAAAGAGAAATTAAATTGGTACCTGATGGAATGGACAGCTGTAAAATTTCACTTCGTACAGAACTACAAATTCATGAAAATGATTTTGTCGGCAAAGCTCACATTGCGATTGCGGCATTCAACCTCCTCATACCCGGCTCAAAACTGAGTCGTGTTAGAAGAATAAAGATGTTTTGAATTGTCTCTGAAACTTGGCTCTTACAAAATATTTCACTCACCTCTGAAATTAGGGCCATTTTCGCGAGCCTTGACCGCAAGTACACGTCGACCTCTCTGTACGATGGGTCCGCTAAGGATGCCAGTGTTGCCACTGCAGGTAGAATTTTCCTTAGGCGTCTGACATTCTCCTCGACCGTGCTTGAAAATCTCAATTTACTTTCGAAGGCAAGCTGAAAGAGAAGACGTGGAATTAAACTTCACGAACACAGAATACAGCGCACAATCAGCAAAACTTCGTGGCTTTTTGTTGGTTTAGTTATACGGGCATTGGGGGCCAGCAAGAACAGTAAAAACGAGTTTTGAAGTCGTACAGTCAAGTATAAGGTGTACACCGGCGATCTACTTCAGCATAAATTTTAAAAAAAATTGTATTAAATAAAAGATAATGACATTCCAGAAAAACAAAAACGTGGTTCCTATCGCAAGGACGGTCGCCCAGAGAATCTCAATTAAAAAATTTGTGGTATTTACATGCGCATATCGACAGAACAGGCACTCAGTGCGGTAAAAATAAAAAGAACCGTGAAACGGGGATCACAGTGACGGCATTTCGCTGTACCAATAAAGCATTCGCTGCTAATTTCAGAAACCGCATTCAAAAGATTAGCTATTAACTACACAACTGAGTACCATACAAAGCACTTCCTTTTTGTATTCGCGACAATTTTGTGCTTTTACAGTGAAAGTTGCACGTCCGAATTGACTATTTTAATACGTTTGCTGTGCTTGAGCCGCTAAGAAAAAACAGCCTTTCTGTAATTCCGTATATGTTTGCTCTAAGATCACGACATGACCGCAACAGAGCTCCATCCTTGCTGCCACGACAGCTAACATTACCGCCGCAGAAGCACTGGCTCAACGTACTGCACCGTACGGTAAAGTATTGATGCTTCCTCACGGTAAAACACATAATAACTGCACAAAACTGAGACTTCACCCAGCAGCCTGAAGTTCCTGAAGGTGACGCAATTGTATCTTACCATATAATTTTAGATTGCGACATAAATATCTCGTCCGTACCCAGAACGATCTCTTGGCAATAGCGGCTTCCATATAATAGTTATAGACTCATGTGTTGCGCACGCAGATACAACAAGCGAACTTCAGTCGAGATGTGCAGCACAAACAGACAATTTTATTGTGGCCTTAACGCGGTTGTGTTTTATAGGATGTAGCACAATTTTAACGCTTCGTGATGTACGCATCGACTTTGTGAATTTACAGTGTACAATATATTTTTCGCGATTTTCGAGGCGCTTTGCGGAGCACGAAGGAAGCAGGCGCTGTTCACCCACCGCGCGAGGCGCCAGCCGACCCCTTTACTGGCGTTGCGCCTCCTCGCCCGAAAACAGCCACCGCCGCGAACCGCAACGTAGCCGTGAAATTTGGCTGATTTGGCGCCGACTAGCCAAACTAGCCAAAGCTTTCGAGCGCCAGACGCGGAGACCGTTGGAAAGCCGGCGGCGAAGGAGAAACGGCTCACAGCCACGGCAACGAGAGCAACTCTCCTTCCTTCCTTCTTGTCATCGTTCCCCGTCGATCACACGACGCGAGTGAAACAGAAGCTACAGTACTCTCGGACTGAAAAGCGACATCACTTTCTTCACTACAACGACTTCCATGAGCAATTACTCAAGGTAACCATGTCATGTCGCTAAGAATCCGGCATCTAAAGATAATGCTGGATCTGATGTAAGAATTCGAGTCAAAATACGCCGCTATGACAGGAAATCGAGATGTTAGAAACGGAAGTACGTGAATTACTTAGCCCTAAGTTGTCGCGTTTCAATCCGTGAGTATTGTACGCAGAGAACTTGGCTTGACATTAATATGAAGTTCGGAGATCAATAGGAAGGTCTACAGAATACGCCAAGAACGTCACTGTTCGGAAAATAGATGAAAATATATAATGAGCTCTTTTCAAATTAATTTGCTTACCCAGGTATTCCAAGCGGCCGTGAATGGCAGGCCAGTGCCCATACGCAGTTGGCAGAGAGTGGCGCCGTGTCGCGCGAGGATTCCGGGCAGTCGCATTCGGTGTTCTTGCATCTACCGCGCTGCACACCACGCAGGTCAATCAAAGTCAAGTTATTCATGAAGCTGTTCCTTCTTCACCACTTTTCTCAACCACACAAAGCGAGCCCACCGCACAGTATACACTCGAAGGCCAAGCAGACACCTGGCAGAGACGACGCACAATGCACCTGCTGAGTCAATGGCTCCAACGGCTCTAACCCCGTTTCCCGCCAAAAATATATACTGAAGCGAGCGTCACCTTTCAAAGCGCTCGCGTTGAAAACAAAAATAAATGAAAGGAGGCACAAGTCACAGCAGCCAATCAGAAGCGCGTAACGGCGACGTTGCACGGCTGCCTTGGCGATTGTATCAGGATATATATACGCGTGACGAGGAGAAATGCGATCCGCAGCGCGGACTTTTGCTCAGCGTGAGTTTTCCGGTTCTCACGCATAAAATCCCCCATCACGCGTAAAATAAAGCAAATGCACGTTTCCTCGACCGGCGTCACGCTTGGGCGGAGGAAAACCACGCATATTTTGAGCAAATGGTGCTCAAAACGTATTTTACGACGCCGAGGAGCGCGTTTCACGCTTACTACGCGTGAAAAGTTTTAGAGTGTATAGTAAAGTTTAAAGGAGACGGGCCCACTCGCCGTAGTGAGTGCATATGCAACACTGTAGACTGCCTTTTCGAATGCTAATCGACATCACTCACTTAGCCGACACAAGTCAATACTAGTTTCAATTTAGCAAACAGTAGCTAACATTGGTCATAATTTATGCTACACAATATCTTACGCGATATGTTTACCTGTAGCGCCAACCGTTCAGCCCTGCTTTCCTTCTGCAGTAATGAAGCATTGTGATATAATACCTAGCGTGAGAACCCATGCGTCCATCTGGACAGCAGCGCGTTACATTGCGGATACACGCTGCCTTTCTTTAAGTGCGGTGCACTTGAGTGTCTCGGCCTGTAGTCTCGTGTCATCTGTCATATCCTGTCATCTCCCGTCGTCGCTTGGCGTCACGCAGGCAAAAGCAAATGTGTAGCTTAGTCCATGTATAGCATAGCCGTGTATAGCAAACAATAGCAAGGGGTTGGGAAATTAAAGTGAGGGTGAGGAGGGGTGATGTGAGGGTGACAATAAGGGAAAGGAGGAGGGCATAAGGGTAAAGCGTAGCCGTGTATGGCACCACTCAGGCAAAAAACCATTTATAGCATAGTCATGTATAGTATAGTAAGGGCGGTAAAGGGAAGTGGGTATGTGAAGGGAAAAGAGGAAGGGAGAGGGTAAAGCACAGCATAGTCTTGTGTAGAGTAACACAGCCGTGTACAGTATACATAGTATAGCAAGGAGGTGGAAATTGCAAGTGATGTGTAGGAGGAGTGATGCTGGGGAGAATAGGAGGGAAATGAGAAGGGAGAGAGCGCTAGAGCATCACAGATGATTTCCATTCTCGCCATGGACGCCAAGCAGGCTGCAAGTATATGACGCCTGCGCGAACTTTCCCGTCAACGCCAGCGTCAACGCAGGACAGGCAAACCCCGCATCCGCACTTTCAACAGATTTCTCGTTGAGTGCAAATGCATAATTTTTTTTTTGTTTAAGCACCGGTCAACCAACTTCACGTAGTGTAAAGGTGTCTAGTTAACATGCTGTCATGAAATGATGAACTGATTCACCTGTCTTGTATGAGCTTGTTCAGTGCGCAAACATGCAAATTATATAAAGACATTGTTTATTGCTATAGAATTCCTGCTTCAGTTTTTTTTTATCTACTCTACAAGTATCACCTTGGGCAGTGAAATGGCATGAAAGTAGTTTTTAAAAGTTCTCAGCTCACACAGAAGCATTTCTAACTGCTATTTTTAATGCTTCTCTCAAAATAGCAAAAAAAAAATCTTGGCGTTAAGAGATTAAGCGGCACTCTCTCTCTCCATCGCGATCAAAGTCGGACATTATTACGGGGACGTGACGAGAGCCGTGCTTGAACAGCCCCTGCGTCTCGCGTGCTTTGGACCAGACTGGTCGTTGAATAACAGCTCGCGTGACAGCGAGTCGTTTTGAAAGTGTCGACGAAAAAGCTCAAGGACCTTAAACCGCCAATCTTTTTGGTGGCGGGCAGAAGAGCGCGTGCGGACACGTCAAACATTGAAAATAAAGTTTCAAGGATGGTAGCATCCATTTTTAATTCGAAACATTTCGCTAGGTGGACCCATTTATCCGTGCGTTCTTTTTTTTATTTAACTTTCACTCGTTGGCGCCTTTTCTCCAGTTTTGTCGCACCGCTAGGGATGCGCGTTGCCGTCCTTATGTTTGTTTTTAGTGGCACGAGCAACGAGGGGCACTCTTGTTTCTCTTCTAAGCACTTCCGGTCGAGAACCTACTTCCGGTTTTCCGAATATTCACAAAACGTCTTTTAACATATAAAAACTGGCACTGAAATCGGTGGTTCTGGTTCGAGTTACGAGGTTGTATCGGATACATGTGATACCGGAGCACGTGTTCACTTTAAATAGGAGTCAGTCAGTTTAATTATTTTGACGGTTGGGTAACTGTCAGAATAATTAAAATTAAGTTAATGAGCTCGTTGAAAGAACGAGCGGTTTGCTTGCGACCTGCAGGGATCGTCGTGGCACCTGGCGGAGCCGATCTCAACTACGCGCGTCTTTTTGCGTGGCCTCCGAGATCTGCTCCGGCAGTGGGACGAAACACGAAGTCATCCCAAGGAATACATCAGAGAACATGGACGCTGACGTGCGAGTGACATTACCAGGCACCTATGTCAAGGTTCAAGGCTGCCTCCAATTTTTAATTTTGTGAGGGGCCATTGTTACAGCGATGCTGTATACCTTCACTCCCCAATGGTTTCGTCTCCGTGGGCAAAAAAAAAAGAAAAACGCGCGGGCGAGAACCACGTGGCCTACAGCATACAGCACACAGCTCAGTATTCCTTTCAATAAAGAAAAGCACGAAACAAGCATCAAAACCACACGATGTATGACAAGGCACCTGTAACAGGTGGCGTGGCGTCAATACTCATATAAAACATGAAGTAAGAACATTTTTGCGACCACATGCAATGTGATCAATGGCGTCGTGCTCGTGCCACGGCTAGACATCGTGTCCAGGAAGCTCGGCGTAAGCCACGGTGGTACAATGCTATCAACCTGTTCAGTGGTGCTGATCCTAAATTTCATTGACGTTCTTCTCCAGAGTCCGCTCTACAAGTTCAACAACATTCGCTTCAATCCACAGACTTTCGAACGTCTTCCGGACGAAAGGGAGATAGACGAAGACGAGGTCGAGAGGCTCATGGACTTTCACGTATGACCTAAAGCAATTTGTTATGGCTGTGAACGCGTCGAGTCAGACGTTTCTGTACGATAAACCAACCATGCACGGCCACTCTGCAAAATCAGACGCACTTCTTGCCCATCGCTCCTGGTGAAGGTCAGACGTTAATGTCACTCTAGTACGATTTTAATGCGGAAAGCAATTCAAGCGACTTCGCGATGGGTAATCGTTCTGGGTGTCGTTTACAGCTTCACTGTCCAACCACCTTCACAGCGTGTGTGTGTGTGTGTATATATATATATATATATATATATATATATATATATATATATATATATATATATATATATATATATATATTTCTTTTTTGCACTGCACTTTTGTTACGATTGTCCTTGTCCAGGCTTTGGCTCTAGCAGCATTCCTGTTTCGACAAACTTTTGTCACTCGAACCGTCCATCTAGGCATAAAAGCCTGTCTTGCTTGAAAGTATGAAAGCGGGTTTCAGTGGAAGAATCAGTATTACTTAAGCATAAGCAGAGCAAGGACAGACCAAAGTCGTGACAAGCACACAAATTACAATGCGCCATTTGTCCCGCCGTCGTGCAATTTACGCTTAGATTATACTTACCAGCGAACCCAGCTCAGTAACTCTTCAGTTACGACTTCCTGTCAATAAACGCACATTGTGCATTTTGTGCTCTCGTCCAGGGTACGCACAACGGAAACTTTCTCAAATGCGGATATACAGCAAGGCAAACTCAAGTATTCATTTTCAAGCATTTGTGTTGCCATCGTCCATTCCCTTAGCTCATCGCTACCGAGACGCGCATAAGCACATCACGCTTAGTACTCACCCCTCTTTCAGCTCTGTGGACGTTCTTCAGTGCAGTATAGGCGCTTCTCTATAGGTATATATACACACCTATACTGCACTGTGATATAGCAGTCCTTCGTATAAAAATAAGATCACACTGAATTTACGTGACGGTAGGATTGCAGTTAACTGTGCATATTTAACAAAAGATACTGTACTTATTCAACAAATAAAGCCGGTCCCGAACACATCATTGCTTTGGTAAACAGCCATAATAAACACTACGTCGCCGTTACGGCTATAGGCTAATCATGACGGTCAGCGCAATTCTGACACGAAATACGAGAAAGTACACGACAGACGCGCTGTCTGACAATTGAAAAAAAAAAAAAAAAACGGGGCATGTATAAACAGAAAGGAACGCACTAACAAAACATTATAGCCCCCCGACCAAGCATCTAATCACGTATGCTGTAGGTATAAAAACTCAGCATCTGTGAGAGCAATTCAAGGCTTGCTCTCGCACCTGTCTTTCGCTTTTATTATTTGGAACACTTCTGCAATTTCACGCGTGCGCGTGGTCTACTCCATCCCTTTGTCTACGATTTCACGCGTGGTGTATTCCATCCATTTGTCATGCGGTGGTACCTACATTAGGCAGACGGGACGATATCTTAAAGTCCGTAGAGCAGGCTAGCTCTCTGAAACGCACCTGTCCCTCCAATGCCGGCAGTGCGGTTGCACAGCTGAGCTAAATAAAACCGCTGTAGTGATGAGGCACAGGCACCAGCGCACGCGTGAAATCGCAGAAGCGTTCCAAATAATAAAAGCGAAAGACAGGTGCGTGAGAGAGCCTTCAATTGCCCTCACTGATGCTGATATCTACCACATACGTGATTAAATGCTTGGTCGGGGGCTATAAGGTTTTGTTAGTGCCTTCCTTTCTGTTTATATATGCCACGTTTTCTCCATAAAACTTTGTTGCTAGACAGCGCTTGTGTATAATGCGTACTTTATTGTATATCGTGTCCTAATTGCGCTTACCGTCATGAGTAAGTTCCAACTAGCCCAATTTGCTACATTACGGCTATAATTTCAGGTGAAACGTCATTTTTTGCACGAGTCTTAGGAATCGCCCCTTATGAATACTTTATTGCATGCATGTATGAGAAAACGAACGAACGGACGAACGAACGTTGCCAATCGTCTCCCAAGTCAAGATGAATAAGTAAGACAGCAGACTGACTGATTGATTGATTGATTGATTGATTTGTTCAGTGATGTCTGACTGAAGAAAGAAGACTTGATATAAGGGACGTGTTAGCAAGTAGACAAGAGAGCTGAAGTTGGAGGTAACTCGGAATGACACTGACCACTTTCGTTGCCTCTGTACGTAAACATAGGTGCACTGCCGCAATCTCACCATTCCGAAGCCACGTTGACATTGCTGTTTATCAAGCGCACTATCTTACGCTAAACGGGAGCACGTCTTAATCGTCCGAGTCAGCGGGCCACTCTTATTAATAGTGGCCGGAGGCGTACCTTGTTGGAAGCGACGTTCTTGAGCGTGAAGGAGGCGCCGGCGAGCGTGACGCCGAAGACGACCTTGTCCATCTGGGTGAGCTCGAGCGACATGTCTCCCAGCACGTGCGACAGGCCCGTCTGTCCACGACGCTTGGCCTGCGTCTTGACGCGAAGCGGGCTGTAGAAGCTCGTCACGGGAAACGTCGCCGGCTCCATGGTGCGGTGCGTCTCCACGAACATCACGTCCACCAGCTACAAAAGTTGTGTCACAAAAAAAAAAAAAATTGAAGGTGACCTTAATCTTTCACTTAGGCGTCTCGCACGCCGAGGTTTGTGTACCCAAGCGCATGGTTGAGACTTTTTCAAGGCCTGTATTTTTTAGGGGTACGTTTTATGATGGATATGCTTTTTCGTGCCTTGCCAGTAGTCAAAACAATGTGCTGCCCGTGTTATCCACGGAATCAGTACGCCGTGAGCAGTGGCACTAGCACAGAATAAAGCCTGACGCGTATATAGAAAATACCGACCCAGGTTAGGTGCAAGCCTAGAATCTATGTAAACGATACTTTCCAGCATGCTTACGAATTATTTTTTTTAAACAAATGCCGCTGTCTTAAAGTGGTGGTGCCATCAAATTTGTGGCTTGCGTGTTCTTCGCTGCAAGCGTTTCTTATAGCTCAGGAAGCATGATACACGCACCAAGATTCACGTATTATCGCTAAATAATTTAATATCGCTTATTTATGCGGACAACTTTCGGTTTCGGTTTCTGGGACGCCAAGTTGGGCAGTGACGTAGAAGTGTAGGATACTTGGTCACGTGACCACACAAGGCTCGCGCGAAGATGCGCAGCACTTAGCCAGGAAGCGATCGAAACTCGGCGAGTGATGTAGCAACCGATGCTTTGCCGGTACGTACGTTTCGGAGGTGGCGGAGGTACGGAGGTCACTCACGTCACTACAGATCTGGTGTGACGTCAGTACAACTTTCGTTGTCCTCCCTACAGAGCTACGTCAGTTTTGATGCGCTAGCGATGGGCATCGATCGGGACAATGAGCATTTAGGTACACTCTGGAAGTGAATTAAAATATAGTCTAAACGTTTGCTGTGTCCGACCCTTCGTGTGGAGTGCACTTGCATACAGAGGAAACCCACAACAGGCTTGTTATAGCCTCGAAATTTGATGGCGCCACCCCTCTAGATTGTTTTTGTTGAAGTGCATGAGTTCTGTCGACATGTCTATGCAATACAGAGAATGTGCTCATGGCTGAGCGGTTCTTTTGTGTTAGGCGCGAATACCAACAAAGATGTATAACGCCTGCCTAAAACTTATTTTCTAAGAATTCTGCGTCTTGGATATGTAAGCGTTGACCTTATATCTCTCTTTCTTTAGCATTCATCTTCGGTGCATACTTTGCAGAATATCTTTTGTCAGTTATACACCCTTCGTAACGCACTTCGTCTACCAGTTCCATCCCCACTTGCGACAAAGAATTCTTGCTGTAAAAACTGTTTATATAATACGGTACAGAACAAGCCTGAAATATTTTCTTCCGCCTATCACCTACGTACCTAATAAATATGATATGGCACGGCCGAAAATTAATAATAATATCTGGGGTTTAACGTCCCAAAACCACGATATGATTATGAGAGGTGCCGTAGTGAAGGGCTACGGAAGTTTACACCATCTGGTGTTCTTCAACGTGCACTGACATCGCACAGTACACCGGCCTCTGCCATTTCGCCTCCATCGGAATGCGACCGCCACAACCAGGATCGAACCCGCGACCTTCAGGTCAACAGTCAAACACCATAACCACTGATCCACCATGGCGGACTACGGCTGAGAGTTGAAAATTCGTGCACATCTTGTCGACACAGCGCGGTATTAAGGCGAAAGCCTTTAATGTCTCATGCTCACGTCCGTCCGGTGTCCGTCCGGTGTCCGTCCGGCGTCCGGTGTCCGTCCGTCCCTCCGGTGTCCGTCCGTCCGGATGTCCGTCCGTCCGTCCGGATGTCCGTCTGTCCGTCCGTGCGTCCGTCCGTCCTTCCGTCCGTCCTTCCGTCCGTCCTTCCGTCCGTCCTTCCGTCCGTCCTTCCGTCCGTCCTTCCGTCCGTCCGGTGCCCGTCTGTCCGTCCGTCCGGTGTCCGTCCGTCCGTCCGGTGTACGTCCGTCGGTCCGTCCGTCCGGTGTCCGTCCGTCCGTCCGTCCGTCCGTCCGTCCGTCCGTCCGTCCGTCGGTCTTTCCGTCCGTCTTTCCGTCAGTGGAATGGCCACACGCTTTCGCCGAACACACTTTGGAATGTACAAAGTGTCCTTCAATTTTTTGTTTCCTTGAAATGCATTCAAGGTGATATCGCAGGGCGACAAAGATGCAGTGCTGTACGCATCCGCGATTACTTTCGTAACAAATTTAGCAAAGCTACAAGGCTCTTACTGCGCCAACTATCTGTCGGCGTTGCGCACGTTTCCTTCACGCTACCACACCCTGCATCCACCTCAAGATCAACACGAGCTGCCAAGCGCCCGCATAGCTATAGCAGGAGACCGTAACGGCAGGGTATGACCCTTGTCCTAATGCTGCGCTACTAAACTCGGACGCAGCAACACAATGAGATCAACGTTCGTTCAGCGACCTCCGTGTACAGTCTTATGCACATATTTATCAGTTTTTAGAGTCATTATACAAGGGTTGAAAGCTTTCGATATGTATGAGTGTCTTGCTGTGTTTAGACCTGGCTGTATACATTGCTTGTACCAACTTGGGCACTCAAAATAAACATTGCAAACTTCACTTGATTGATGTTGCTTTTTGCCAGTCGAGGCCACTTTGGTCACTTAGTGATAACTACACACTCGAGCCGCGATTTACCAACGAGCGCTACTCGATAACTGTGGGATTTTGTTTAATTTGGTTGCGATTTAGCAACGACAACAAGCAAGATACCACAGTGAGCGAGAAGCACAATAGCTCAAACCATCAGGCCAGCAGCCAAAATGCGTTTTGTCTAATGATGATGATAATACTCTCAGCGCCATCTCTCCTCGCGCTATTGCAGTTCGGTACGCCGCCGCTTCCTTTGTTTTCGCACTACAATGACATTTACACGTTACGTTCTCGCAATCTACTATGGGAGAGTCCAGGGGAGCTATTCTCGCGGTGTCCACTTAGTGGACATGTCCACTTCGGCCTCCACTAATTGGCTAAGCTCGGTGAGCAGCGCGCCTCCTGTTTCCGGTATTTCTTCCGCAACGTCATTTTGACGCCACGCAGCTTTCACAACTCTCGACACAAATGAGATAGACGGAATGCTTTTCGCCGCCACAAATGTTGCCCCCAGAGATCAGCTTTTGGACGCACATCTCGGAGGCCGTGCGTGAACTCTAATCACGTTAGCCCTTGAATTAGGTTCAACGCGGCCACCCGCCTGACGCACCTGGAAGCTCGGTACGCATTCCCTGCATCGTTCTTCAAACATCTCAACACGTTCATACGCAAGTTCGGACTTGTCAAGTTTGTTTAAGAGTCCTGTTACTGTACATTTCGTCCACTTTCTCTTTATGCTGGGAATCTGCTGGCGGATTCGGTGCGTCGACGTGGTCAAGAGCACCATGACGTCACGGCTCGCCGCTTTTTCGAGTAACTGAATTCATTCCGCCGAAGTGGACATGTCCACTAAGTGGACACCGCGCGATTCGCGCCCCAAGAGGTTATGCGAGCACGCTACGTCGAGCTACGTCACACTTTCTATTGAGCCAGTCGCGCAACGGCACGATAGCTTTAGTCATCCCGAAAAACCTCGGCGCTCGATCTGGTTAAATTGTAGAGTTCTGCTACCAACTCAAGTAGCTTTACTTACAGTCTAAGCAGTAAAAATGTACCGCAAGACAAAAAATTAAGCTTCCTTTTCATCCTTTAACCAAACCACTGCAAGATTTTTAAAATGCCTGGAATGGTGCTGTTTGTATGCCCGCAATAAATTTCTCACTAAATAATCCTGCAGACCAAATGGTTGGTTGAACTTGCGGTCTGCAGGTTCAACCCAAGGAGGTTAAAAAAAATGCCCCCCACCTCCCCGAAGGGAATCGTGAGGAAATGCGAATGCATTTCGCGCGCGCTTCACTCCATTTATATATGGTGGTTGTGGTTCGAAGAAGGAAAAGGCGCCTAATTTCTGCAGCCCGGTCGGGAGCACGGCGCAGCGCCTGTTCTTTTTTTAGATGTGAAGCATCTTATGGCGAAGCTTAATCCGGTGGTGGTGGTGGTGGTGGTGGTGGTGTGCCGCGTGCCCACCCTTACTGCGCATGCGCAAATAGTTAAAGAAAAAAATAAAAATAAAAAACCTCCTCTCCCCCTCTCTCTCCTCTAGGCATCCCTCCCCACGGCAACCACACCCTCACTGCGCATGCGCCTCCCTTCCTCTCTCCCCTCTTACACTCCCCCCCTCTCTCCATCCCTGCCCGCGGCGTCTAACTCCCCCCTGCGCATGCGCGTCCCCCCCCTCTCTCTCCTCTCCTACGCTCCCCCCTCTCTCCTCTACGCATCCCTGCCCACGGCGTTCACACTCCCACTGCGCATGCGTGTCACCCCCCTCTCTCTCCTCTCCTCCGCTTCCCCCTCTCTCGCCTCGCGACGCCGACGCAGGCAGCGTCTGCTAGCGAGTTTCTTGGTTGAAAAAACCGACTGCTCGCGCTGTACAACCGTTCACTGGCCATCCCGTATATATGGCAATGGATCTTGACCTCCAAGGTGGTACCGGTGGAAGATTTCTCCTGTGCGTTGTTGAACAATAAAAATTCGCAGCGTGCGCGTTAACTAAAAGCGGAGTGCGGGTCTCTGTGTCCAGTCGGAGTCTTCTGTCTCTCATTGCCCATTAGCAGCGATTGGCATGTTCCAGTAGAAAACACCGCTCCATCACTGCGTGCTTTGCGCCTCCTCAGTTTTCTCTCCTGCGCAACGCTGCGATAGGGCCAGCGTCAACGCCACCGCCAGTGTAAGCGTTAGCGCCCGCTGCTTCACATCTACACATGGTTCCCTTTAGCGGGAGATCTTTAATTTTTTTTGCTTTTCTTTTTTCTTTATATATATATATATATATATATATATATATATATATATATATATATACGTGCGAGCGAGCGGACCGGAGAGTGGGGCGCAGGGAGGAGAGAGAGCGAACGGCGAGAGAAGGAGCGGCGAAGCACTGCACCTACCCTCTCCTACACTCTCTCCACACACGCGGGAGCTCCGCCGAGCTCCCGCGATGCGAGCGCCCTCACACACCAGAGCGCGCTCCTCCTCTCCACTCACTCTCCGCTACTCCGCCCGCACCACCTGCTCCGGTTGCTAGGGGCGAGGATAAGCGCGCGCGCCCGCAGCTGTTGCTATGGGAGAGGGAGTGAGAGCGGAGAGATGCGGACACCGACGGACGCCTTACATAGCCCGACTAAGAAATGCTTTCGCGTTTAAAAAGTTTTTACAGCGAAAGCTGTATATGGCTAGGAGAAACGAAAAACCGCTCGGCATCTGTGTCACGAGCGGTCTCCATTGGCTGTGCTATCAGTTACGTCGTTCTGAGCGTCGTATCCAAGCTCGCGCGCCATTGGCGCGCGATCTTGAGTACGACGCTTGCAGAGTCAAACGCTTGCAGCAACGGCGCGCCGAAGAAGCGGCGTTGCGGGCAGAACAGCGTCGACGTGATGATTGCGGGAGCGCGTTCGCGGAGGAGAACGCCCGCTTTCGGCGAGAGTTTCTCCAGCGGCACTTTCGCTTCGGCTGCGACGTCTGTGACCGCCTGTGCTTCGACCACAACCTGGCAACGATAATTGTGGAAGGCATCAGTGCAGTGTCGGGTTGAACCCACTGCTAAACACCGGGGCCGCACATTTCAGCTTCGCTGGTTAACCATTTGTACGGAGTGCTTCGGCGGTGATTTTCTTTTTTTTTAAGACGATAGTCTTTCTTGGGATACTTCAACGCAGAAATTTTGGTCTGTCTGTCTGTCTGTCTGTCTGTCTGTCTGTCTGTCCGTAACCCGATTCAGCTACTCGGCCAAAGTTTAACCACTTTCTGAACGCCCAGCCATCTCGAACTGGTGTTTACGTTCATACTTGTGAACATATTCGATCAAAAAGCAAATACTACGCATACCTGAGGCGCAACATTAATATGTAAGTGTCAGGTCGTGTGTTCTTTCATCAGATAATACATAGGTACGCAATTCTAAATACCCTAGTGTTTTTTAGGCTGCGCTGAAAATGCGACGCTGTCCACGAACTGCGACGCTTTGCACGAAAAAAGCCCTGTGCCGACGATAAGGTGCTGCCGCTGGCAGTGGCCCTTGGTCACGGTGTAATGCCCTTGGTTCAGCACAAGCTCATATTTAGATGTGAAGCATCTTATGGCGAAGTTCAATCCGGTGGTGGTGGTGTGCGGCGTGACCACCCTGACTGCGCATGCGCAGACCCTCCCCAGGCACCTCCTCTCCTACGCTCCCCCTCTCTCTCCTCTAGGCATCCCTCCCGCGTCGTCTACACACCCATTGCGCATGCGCGTCCCCTCCCCCTCTCTCTCCTCTAGGCATCCCTCTCCGCTGCGACCACACCCCGACTGCGCATGCGCGTCCTCACCCCCCTCTCTCTCCTCTCCTACGCTCCCCCCCTCTCTCCTCTAGGCATCCCTCCCGCGGCGTTTACACCACCATTGCGCATGCGCGTCCCCTCCCCCCCTCTCCTACGCTCCCCCTCTCTCGCCTCGCAACGCCGACGCAGGCAGCGTCTGCTAGCGAGTTTCTTGATTGAAAAAACTGACTTCTCGCGCGGCACAACCGTTCACTGGCCACCCCGTATATATAGCACTGGATCTTGCTACCGCTCCGATCCTTCGTGTCCTAATTGCCCATGTACGTACGCAAACGCAGAACACGTCCTCTTCTCATGCCCCGCTGCCCTACAGTCCCCTCACTATCCTAACCCCCCCACCTCCCCACTGGCGGGTGTGGTTGGCGTCGGCGGCCTTCGCCGATCAGCTGGCCATGGTCCTCCTGGCGGAAGAATATCTATAGGTCTTAGTTTGACCTCTAATGAAATTGTTTCTCTCTCTCTCTCTTGACCTGCAAGGTGGTGCCGGTGGGAGATTTCTCCTGTGCGTTGTTGAACAATAAAAATTCGCAGCGTGCGCGTTAACTAAAAGCGGACTGCGGGTCTCTGTGTCCAATCGGAGTCTTCTGTCTCTCATTGGTCATTGCCCATTAGCAGCGATTGGCATGTTCCAGTAGGAAACACCGGTCCATCACTGCGTGCTTTGCGCCTCCCCAGGTTTCTCTCCTGCGCAACGCTGCGATGAGCGCCAGCGTGAACGCCGCCGCCAGTGTAAGCGTTAGCGCCCGCTGCTTCGCATCTACACATGGTTCCCTTTAGTAGGAGATGGTGTAATTTTTTTCAATGGTGTCCATATCTCGCGCAGCGCCTCCTCTATTTTATCAATGCCAGCCAGATGCGGCCAATTCAACGTAGAGTAGGCGCTGTCTGAGGCAAGGCAAAACATAGTAGTACGGCCGGCAAAGACTATCGTCTTTCGACGACATTTGCAGCGAAGCACGCAAATACGCGGCCAATTTTTTAGAACTTCCTTGGTTCAGCCAAAAGCACTGATAGCCACTGCAATAAATGAAGTAATGAAAAAGGGTTATTGGGTATTCACAATGCGGTCGTCGAAACGTATCCTGAAGTGCGCCCAAGGGACACGGGCAGACCACTCAAGCAGATATTCTATCGTACTTGACATCAAGTAATAGAAATGGATCATCTTTTAACTGAATAGGGCGCCCACACTGACACGGACACTAGAAGAAAACGCACACAACATAAGCGCCACTCGCAACTAAAGTTTATTGGAATAAAAGGCATATACATATATATCACTTCTGTCACATGACCTGGCAAAATGAATGCCATGAATCAGCAAAAAACACAAATGGGGCTATAAAACACGTGCCTCAGATCAGACCCTCAGAGTGCTGATGAGATATGCAAATTCGTTGTCTGTTAACGTGATGGAGGGTGCGCTTACGCATTTATTCCCACTTCTCCTAATGTGAAACGCCTCTATCAGATCTCTGGTGGTCCGATCTGGGTGTTTGGATAAAATAATAGCATCCCCAAAAAAGGGGTTGCAACCGCAGGAGCTGCAATGTTTGGGCTTGTGTGAACTATCTTTTGTGTCCAACGATCTCCAATATGTTCTTGCAACCTGGTGTTGGCACATCTTCCCGTTTGGCCTATGTAGATGTGACCACAGGACAATGGTACCAAATACACAACACCTGTTTCACACTTTACATACGACTGCCTGTGATTCACGCCGCATCCTCCTCGTTTTTGAACCTTTGCGTTTTGCGCTAGTTTCCTATCAATTTGGCTACATAACTTGTTTAATTTGTTTGGGGCCGAAAATACTACCCCAACGTCATATCTATTCGCAACGTTTTTTATGCCATGTGACAGCTTGTGTATGTAGGGATTGATAGAGGGCTTTTTGACAGGTTCCTTTATTTTATCATTTCCTTGGTCCTCGGGTTTTACTGTTTTTAGTAGCTTCTGCGCAACCTTGCGTAGCACGGGCTGAGGGAAGCCAGCGCTGTTCAATCTGTCGAGCTGATTTGAGAAACTTTCTGCCGTCTTGTCGGAGCACGATTTTTTAATCACGGAACTCAGAGAAGACATGGCTATTCCCATTTTAACGATTTTAGAATGCCCTGAGTTAAAGTTTAGTAAGGGCTTTTTTTGAGTGTGGCATGTATGCCCAGCATATGTGGTTAGCTTCACGGTGTAATTTTAAATCTAGAAACTGGATTTCGTCATCCTTCGGAAGTTCAACTGTAAAGTCCGCATCAAAATTGGTTAAACACCTTCAAAACTTCGTTCACACCGTTCTCCAGGGGATCTAGCCTGATGAACACTAGAAAATCATCAACGTACCGAACAATTTTTGTGGCTAAGCACCCTAAACTTTGTGCCACTCGAATGTCAAACCGTCCGACAAAAATGTTCCTCAAGTGGCACAAAGCTTTGTGCCATGTCAAGTGGCACAAACTTTGTGCCCGATTCAAGTGGCACAAAGTTTAGGGTGCTTAGCCACAAAAATTGTTGGGTACGTTGATGATTTTCTAGTGTTCGTCAGGCCAGATCCCCTGGAGAACGGTGTGAACGAAGTTTTGAAGGTGTTTAACCAATTTGGATGCGGACTTGGGATGCAATGGGATAGCTATTGCAATTAATGAATCAAAAGCACTTATTAGGTATTCACAGTGCGGTTCTCGAAACGTATGATAACGTGCGCCCAAATGGCACGCGCAGAATACGTATAGACGGATGTTAAGGCGAAAGCCTTTAATGTCTCATGCTCACGTCCGTCCGTCCGTCCGTGTCCGTACATCGATCCGTCCATCCGTCTGTGTCCGTCCGTCCGTCCGTCCGTCCGTCTGTCCGTGCCGTCCGCCCGTCCGAGCCCTGGTACGGAGCCAGGTGGCCGCCGGGGTGCGCAAACGGACGCCGGTCGCGTCGGACTCTACAGCGCTCGCGCTTTGCTTGCGTAGCGTCGCTGTGCCCAGCGTTTGGAATCATTCTGACCGACGCCGTCTCAATGGACACAGGCGTTCGCGGAACACACTTTGGAATTTACAAAGGGTCCGTCAATTTAAGCGCTGGAACGCGGATGGCGTTTGCGCGATGCGCAAAGCGCGTGAAAATACGAACGCATGCGAACGGAGCAAGATTAGTCTCGCGTCTCGCTGCGATTCGCGGTAAAAAATTAAAAAAGAAAACACGCACACATTCGGTTTGTGTGTTATCCCACTGAGAGTGTAAAAGAAAAACGACATGGCATAGTCAGTCGAATGGCCACACGCTTTCGCTGTACACACTTTGGAATGTACAAAGTGTCCATTTTTTTTAATTGATATCAAGAAAAAGAAACCTGAAAATGAATGAATGAATGAATGAATGAATGAATGAATGAATGAATGAACTTCTTTCACCTGCGATCTGCACTATGATGTCACGCGCTTCTCTAGGCTAGCATGAACAACTATAATTAATGAATATTTCCCGCTTTCCTTTTTTACAGACAAGCTGTATATGGCAAGCAGGTTGGAAAAATGTGGTGATTAGTGAGAACTACAGTAGTTCCGTGCAGCACTGTGGAAGCTACAGTCCTTCTCGACAAATCAAGAGGGCGAGCACATCTAAATGTATCCATCCGCGTCCTGTAGTCTGCAAGCGGCGAGCTCTGCTAGCGGTGAGCTTGCGCACCGTCGGAATTTCCTTCCTTTAACGCGATTTGTGCACGACTCTGTGCAACACACCGAGGTCGAAGTCGTCCAGCAGCTTTTCTTGATCGCCGCCTCTGCCGCCGCGAAACGGCGTCGTGGTTGACAGCTGCATCGGCGAGCCGCGTCGTCTGCTTTCGGCTTTCCGCGTCGTCTGCATCTGCTGCGGGACGCTTCGAGTTGCTTGCTTCTTGCTCCGCGTTTTTCGCGCTATAAGTGCGGATGTCGTTCGCGTTGTTGCCGGGCATTGTTCCAGCAGTAGCCTAAATAGAGCGTTTAGTCTGCCCTGTATTCGAAAAACCGTAGCGTAAAACCAAATAACATGTCCTCAAGCTGGCACCTGTACAAACGGCGCCGGCTATCGAGGATTAAAATATACCAAAAAACGCGTAATGTATGCCCTCCGAGATTTGGGAAGCGCCCATCGACACGCGCTAAGCCTACAAAATCGGTTATTAGGATAACCCGCACCCCGCCGTCGCCGTCGAAGCTCCCTGCAACATAGATACGGCGTCGGCACAAAAAGACAATAAAACGCCGCGCGCGGCGTTCCGTCGCCGCCGTCGAAGCTCCCCGCCGCATCACCGCCCGCACCTCTATCCCTTGTTTCCCTCTCCCTGCGCAGCGCGCGCCGCACACTCACTCACTCAGTCGTTCCCGCCACCGAAAGCAGCAGACGCTCTCCCCACCCGCTCCCCACCCTACCGCCTTCATGAAAGCCAGCAGCGAGATCAGGCGCATAGTCGTTTGCGCCCCATTTCTAAGGAGCTTCGCTCATCGGTTGTATTCGTACACGGAAGAACTGCTATGTTTTCTTTTTTTCTTTTTAGGAGCGAAGCTCCTTAGGCCCGCACCCCGCCGTCGATGTCGAAGCTCCCTTCTCTTAAACATCGCTTTAGGTTGTAGTGGCCGGTGATTTAAGAGGAAATGTTTAGGCCTTGAGCGGTTTGGTCCTAGCTCACCAGAAATTCGAGGTTAAAAGAAATAAGCTCTGTGCCAACTGGTTATAATGGTCTTCTTCACTTTCACCACCTTTATCGTGGATTGTGAAATGACAACCATCATTCTAGCGCACTACGGGCGCTTTGTCGAAGGTAATAGCAGACGCTCTCCCCACCCGGCGCCGGCGCGCAAAGACAATGAAACGCCGCGCGCAGCGTTTTGTCGCCGCCGTCGAAGCTCCCCGCCGCATCACCGCTCGCACCCCTCTCCCACCTCTCTCCCTGCGCTGCGCGCGCCACACATTCAGTCGTTCCTGCCACCGAGCGCAGCAGACGATCTTCCCACCCCCCTCCCCACCCTACCGCCTTCATGAAAGCCAGCAGCGAGATCAGGCGCATAGTCGTTTGCGTCCCATTTCTAAGGAGCTTCGCTCATCGGTTGTATTCGTACACGGAACAACTGCTAGTTTCTTTGAGTGCGTCTCTCAAAAACGGTGCCGCATCCGCACGAATACTGTGTTGTGGAAGCTTAAGGACATGAATCTAAAGCAAATGGAAGCATCAGTTCGGAGCTTACAAGCTACAGAGCTCACGGCGACCACTTGATGTATTCGAGGTGGGCGACAACTGCTTTCGGCAGTGCAGCCGTGGTTTTCTGACCCAATGCTGGTCCCTCCGCGGCGCTGTGGAGGCTGCGGCTGTGCCGACTACACATAAAATTTTAGGCAATCTCATAGCAATAGTTTGTACTTTAGAGATGAAATTCTAACGCATACGAGGCACAGTTGCGCTATTTTTTCCGCCATTTGCATGTTATAACACGAACAAGCGAGAACACTTTCTTCAGTATCATAGAGCCGCAAAAATTGTTATATATGAAAAATGGGGCAAAAACGCCAGGCAGATCGCAGTTACAAAACGCAGAGAAGCCTTCAAGTAAAAATATTCTGACGAGACTGCTTGTAAAGGTCATGAGGAAACGCAACGGGTTCTGAGCATGAGCACTACATCTCGCTTCGCAAGAATCTGCGCTCGAATATCGCGTAGCCTTGGCCCTGCTGCACGGAACTCGTAAAACAGAGTATATAGTTAACACGCAATGCTGGCACACTCCCTGCCCAGAAGGGTCTCCACTTTCACCTTAAGTTTCTCTTCAGGTCTTGTCAGTATGTATAGCGGGGGGTGACACGTGCCGTACGATGAGTCGCGACCCAGAAAATACTTTGGGTGATCTTAATATCCTTTAAGACAACGTCCCCAAACGCTAAGTTTCATGCATGCATCTCTTAAACGTGGTGATGGGGAAATCAAAAGTTACAGTAGAAGATTGACACTTCGATAGATTACAGCTCGTAATAAACACCACGGCAGCACTTATCAGCTTCCCTTGGTTAACGAATTGCACGGAATGCTTGGGTGAGTGAGTGAGTGAATAAACTTTATTACACGACCCGGCATGTTTGTGGTCCGGGCTAGACCGCACAGGTAGGCACCAGGAGACCTTGTCTCCCCATAGCTTCCCTGGCCTGCTGGATAGCCCATTTTTGGTCTTGGACCTCCGAGCTGAGCAGCACGAGCCGCCACCGCTCCCGGAGGGCCTCAGGAGAACTTGATAATTTCGGACATTCCCACAGCATATGTTTAAACGTAGCCCTGTCTATTGTGCATAGTTTACATTTATTGTCCGGGTATAGGTGTGGGTAGCTCCTGTGGAGGTGCACAGGGTTTGGGTAGGAGTGTGTTTGTAGCTGTCGGTATTCAGATGCCTGTTTCCTGTCGAGACTCGGGTGAGGTGCGGGAAAGACGCGCCATGCCTCTCTGTAGTGTTGTGTGTATTCTGTGTAGCTTGTAAATCGGTCTTTGTGTGATAAGTCTGTGGCGCCAGGGATGTTCACCGAGGGGTCCGTTCGGGTTGCGCGGCGGGTTAATTCTCGCGACAACTCGTGGGCCATTTCGTTCGGATTGGAGGTATCAGTCTCTGTGTGCGCCGGGAACCATATTAGGTATTTGGGTTCATCTACTTTATTTAGTTCTTGGCTATTAACGAGGATTCTGAGAGCTTGTTGTGAAATCCGTCCTTGCGTGAAATTTCTGATAGCTACTTGCGAGTCGCTTAGTATGAATTTGTGTATATTGGAGGTGATAGCCATGGCTATGGCTACCTCCTCATCAGCCTCCTCTATCTTGTTAGTTATGACAGTGCACGCGTTAATACATATGCCCGACGTGTCAATCGCGACAGCAGCGTGGGCCTTCTGTGATGATTTTTTTTTGGTCTCGCTCATGCATGGGAGAGGCTCTTCCTTACGTTGATAAGCCCTGGGCGTTCAAGCTGACCAACTACTTCGCTTTGTCAGCTGGCTCACTTTATTATCCAGCCAAGTTGATCGTCTGCTGTTAGCTATAGGCTTAAACAGCGAAAATACGAATCAAACTCTATGCCTAAAAGCGCACACTGCCCGTAAGACGTACGTTGATGATGTCCTGCACATCGAATCCCGAGACGCGCTCCGCTTTGTCGGCGGGCACTACGATGGCGAGCCGCTGGCCATCGGCCGAGAGGCGTCGACGCAGTGTCCGCAGGAAGGCGCCCAACGCCTGGACGGTCCTGGTCGCCCATGGGGTTTGGCCAGTGCAGCACCAGACCGTCGAAGCCGTACTGGAGGAGCCAGCGGGCGGCGTTCTCCGAGAACTCGACACGGTAGCGTCGCTGGCCCGCCAGCTTGCGGAACGCCTCGCCGTCCGACCGGCGACCGCCCACCGCGGCCCAGATCACCAAGCTCACGTCTACGGAACGTAATCATGTTGGTTACGTTTCTATCACGTGTCCCGTTAAAGCAGTACAACGCAACTTCACATCCCTGCTGAAACATTCCGTATGACATTACAGAGGTTCCATATGTTTCCTCAGGAATTCATTTGTTGTCCATATATTTTTCATACATTTGCTGTATGTTTGCGTGAGAACCTTACGGAAGCATATAGAAATATTGGAATGGCATACATCACGTTTCGGTAGGGATACATGCTCAAAAAGCAACGAGCGAACCAGCAACAGTTTACTGCGGTGTCTAAGCGGTGGAAATCGTGGAAGCACTGGTCAGTAACAGTGCATAGAACAGAGCCCACGGTCGGCGTAGCACACAGAAACGTGCGTCGGATATAGCGGAGATTTTCAAGCATGCCTACCGTCAAGGAACACGGTACTTCCAACTGGAATACTAAAGTTGGAGGGAGAGCTTCGCTAATTTGCGAGTGAATTATTAGACGGTTTGTTTTATTTCCTGGTGTTCCTCGCAAGTTCTCTCGTTTTTAGAAACCTCAATGTAGCAGTTAGTTGAATAAAATAAGACACTTACGTTATCATCTACTTAATATTGTTATCATCGACTGAATATTCACAAAGGTGGCTAAAAAAAATATGCGTTAAACCGTTCACGCTGCTGCTCCTTGGTTCGCAATAACGCAAACTACCCCAAAAATGACAACTTTTTGTCAACAAGAAAACCACACCTTTTTATTTACATTCTTCCAACACTACCCATCACCAATTAAAATGGCCTTGGAACGATTTTCGAACGAGGCTTACCCTAATTCGAAATACAGTGGAACCTCGGTGATACGATTATGACTCGTACGAATTTCGGGGCGATACGAATGTTGCTGTTGTCCCGGCCTAGGCCCATTAATCTCCAATGTAATGGAGTACGGTTGTTGCGAGCCGTTTCTCGCCCCGCGACGTTTGATACGAACTTACGCTACCGTGTAGGTTCGAACAGGTGCTGCCTGCGCTGCCGCGGAATACACGGCAATCCCGCGCGGCTGCGGAATACCCAAGCGCAGACATTCGCACCGCATTGCCAATTTGTCAGGAACGGCCATAGGGAGCGCGTGGTATCCTCCGAGATTGTGCGTGCGAATCTTGGAGGCCCTAATACGCCTTAATGCCGCTGACGTCGCTTAAAAAAAAAAAAAAAAAAAAAAAAAAAAAAAAAAAAAAAAAAAAAAAGAAAAAAAAAAGAAAAAAAAGCTCCCGACGCGTCAACGTGTGCTGCTGTGCTGGAGGCAGCGATGTTGTACTGTGTTCACACCTGCCTGGAATTTCCTCGCAATCAGACGCCCTATGAAAGGGGGACGAGGACTGAACGAGGAAGGGAACGGTCTTAGAGAAGGAGCTAGGCCTCGCAACGCCAACGTGCACGATTGTTGGGAACGTGCACACCTGCCAGGTCTCCGATTCGCACGGGATACTCAAATTTTCAGCAAACCTCCCGATAGTGCGGGCATGGCTCTAAAGCTCCCGAAAAACATCGCCCGCACCACCACGATAAGAAAACAACAAAGGACAGTGGTACTAAAATTTTATCATTTTCATCTATCGTGTGCCAAGCGCTCCTTAGGTCACTTTTCGCCGCAGTACTTTGGTGTCATGCGGAAAAGCGTACAAAGATAAGGAAGGGACTACCAACTGTATTTGGTTGCAACGCATCTGGTTCCGCGCACGCGCCGTATATTTACGAGTACAAGCATGATCGTTGATGTCTAGAAACCTTACTGGCAATCAGTCAGAGCTGTTCATGATGTTGCTGCGACCTTGAGAAACAATAAGTGAAAATGTACGCCGGCTTCCGTTTATTGCATACTGATTTTCTATGTTTTCTGGTGATACGAATTTTGGATGATACGAATATTTTTCCTAACCCCGCGAGATTCGTATCACCGAGGTTTCATCATGTGGAAAACACAGCTGCTGAGTAAAACTAAATTCAATGGTAGAACCTTCAATGAAGGTTCGACCATTGTTTATTTTTGGTTCATAAAGTTTAGAAAGTTTATTTTGGTTTCATTACCTTTATCGCGTAGCCTGGTGAACTTTCTCAGGCTTTCTTGTTGAATGTCGAACTTTGGATCCTGCAGAACGAAAAAAAAAATTTTACTGCCTAGAGCATTAATTTATTGTCACTTAAAACGCTCTTTTCCACGAAAGCGCCTGAAAGTGGCAGATATCAAAGACTTATTTAAACGCTTAGCACGACTGAACACAATAGGACACACCCCATCACAAGAGGGCTTGTTCTGCAGCTCGATGTACAGTCGCGGCCACTGTTAGATGCAACACTCGAATGAGCACCTTTCTTATTGCTGGCCCCCCTAACTGCAAGTGGATGGGGAAACATTGAACGTGCGCTTTACTAGTTTGTCGGAAAGAGTGTGAGCTGTCAACTACCAGCAGCCTTATGCAAATCTAAGCCCTTGTTTTTATGCAAGAAAATGAAATCTAGACATGCTCTGCGTGCAAGTGTTGCATCTAACAGTGGCCGCGACTTACGTTTCTTCTTGTCTTTTCATTAGTCGCGCTGCGCTGGTCACTAAATGTGAACCAACCCGCCAATGTTTTACGGCATCAATTGCTCATGGTGTATTGGTTTTCAGTCACAACAACACCTTCACTGGTGTGAGTGAAAACATTCTTGAATATGCCGGCGGTATTGGGCTGGGTGGAGCCACAAGCAACCTGGCCCAGGTAACGGCCTCGAGTGCTTGGACACGGGCGGCTGCCTCGGCGTGCCGGACAGCCCATAGTTGACCGGCGAGGTCGTGGCTGAGCAGGGCCGCCTTCCCGTCAGGCTCCGCGGTTCTAGATTGCCATGCCTACCTCGTTCGTATAGGGTACTCCTGCTGCTCGTTATTGGTGAATTCCCGCATCATGTGCTGCAATGTCGCTGTCACTCCGCACGAGCAAAGCATTAATTTCTTTCATCAAATGGGGCCACATTTGTTCCCAGCTGCAGCTTAAGGCATAGCGCCGGTGTGAACGTTTCCATATACCGCTTATTAAGAAAATATTTTCAAGCATTAGGCGGTCGCATTTTCTTCTGTCTATTATAACAAATAACAGTCTGCATTGTCGAAATCTGAGTGCCGCTGCCCATGATCGCTTCCAAATTTAAATATTTTACGCATTTCGAAGAACGTAAGATAAAAAAAAAAAGCCAGAGAATCAGCAGAGTTTGCAAAACAGTGTCTTTTTTTTTTGTTTTTTTTTTTTTTTTTTTGCAAAATTTCCGTAACCCAATGTACCGGAAGTTTTCAACACGGTGTATTAGTTAAAAATTCACTTCTTTAATGTTATTGTTTAAGTTTCTTTCGGCCCACACATGCTGCTTGCCCTCGTACCTTGATGTAGAGAAATCGGGTGTTTGTTTTTTTCTCTCAATCCTTTCGTGCAACTTCTATTCTCGATCTCACCTTCATACGCTTTGCATGTGCATGAACTAACCTTGCTGACGATGTTAGCGGTGGCCGGGTCGACGCCCAGGTAGCAGTAGACGATGTCGTCGCACAGCTCGACGCGTATGTTGTCCACGCCGAAGCGCACGGGCTCGGGCCGCCGGTGCGCCGAGTTGTTGAAGAAGCAGTAGAGCCTCTTGCGGCTCGCCTGGAGGTCTTCCTCCAGCGGAAGCGCCCAAGCGTCCTCGGGCTCCGTGCCGAACGCAGAGCGCACAGCGACCACGGCACCCGTCACCGTGAACACGGCCGCCGTGATGAACATGATGTTCAGGAACTCCTGCGTCAATGAACGCGGGGAACGTATCAGCACTACTTCTTATACATGGTCCGCGAGTCAATCGCGCTAAATTCGAACGATGATTTTGCTTCAGTTTGCTTGTAACTAAGCAAAAGGATCGCATAACTGGGGAATGACAATTTGTCCCTTTCATGAACCATACTCCGCCTTGCGACGTTCCACGAAAGTGATTTCTTTAAATTTTGTTTTTATGTGTACAGCAAGATTTTCATCTAACGAAACCCCTTATTTCACAAAGTTCCCGATCTAACGAAGAAATGTCCATTCCCCAGCAGGCGGCCGCAGGGTTCAATGTTGTCGTCAACACGAAATTAACGAAACTCTCTTGCCTCCAAACCCGATGTAACGAAATTTTTCCTGAAGTGAATGAGTAAAAATGTAGTGATTTGTTTCAATTTTGATGCACACGGGTTTTCCTCCGAGCATGCGCTCTGACGCTGTCGAGTTGAAACGTGTAGCCTCCCTTTGTCTGGGCCCTAATTTTATTTTGACGAAGCTGCACACCGCGCCCATGCGAGATGCAACGTACTGAACAGTCGGTTAACGCTCTTACGTACTAGCCAGGGCTCGGCAACCTGCGGCCCGCGAGGCAGTACTTATGCGGTCCCCTGCATGACGTCATAATCCCTCCCCTTCCCTTGTCAACTTCCTATCTAACGACCAACATGGCATTTTTGGACCTTCATATGGGGTTTGCACTTGTAACCTATCTTTGTAAATTGCAACCTTGTGACATGCGTGCAGGAAATAACTTGATTTCTTTTCCAATTTTGAAGAGTATTGCCAATACGCCAATTTTTTCCCTTTGCCGTCAACATCCCCCCACCCCCCGGTTTGCTGTCTAGCCCCCGCTGAGTCGGCTTCATGCAAAGTGGCTCTCCGCCGGAAAGGTTGCCAGGCCCTGTACTCAGCGGCGTAGCCAAAGGTTGGGGGAGTTCAAACCCCCCCCCCCCCCCCCCCCGAAATTTTGCAATTTTGCTTGCGTATATATACACGCACACATACAAACGCACGCATGAACATACATAAAGTATGGTTGAACCCACCCCCCGAAAAAAAGTTCTGGCTACGCCTCTACCTGTACTACACGATAGGGGCGGCGGCACTTCTTTGTCCCTGCAGATGCTCCCATAGGAGAACTGCGGTGGCTGCCTTCGTTATTACATGGTTTATGCCAAAGACGGCACTAATCGTCTCCTCGCAACTTTTCTGCTTCTCGGCCTGCCCGCACCGTTAGTGAGTTCGTTCTACTAGAATTTAAATATCGGCAGTTTGTCGTAGCTTTGACGTGACCGTCTACCTGGTCTGCATCACCCGGTCCTGTAAGGCCTTACGACCGGGCAGCCCTTGAGGATTTCTCACGCGCGCGGGCGTTGCTTGGTGGCAGATAGAAGGCCGTCCGTATAATTTGGGTGTCGCTATACCCCTCAACTTTACATTCCTAAGGACCGAAAAATCCCTTTACCGATTTAACGAACTTCCCAAGTTGACGAAATAATGCGAGCGTCAACTAAGTCAAATCGAGTTTCAAATGTATCTAATATCAGTGCGTAATATTTCAACCAAAGCGGGAGCACAGCTCTCCCACACTCACTTGGAGACCAATACCAGTGTTCACCCTTTGTGAATCTCTCGCGCTTTTCCTTTGTTCATCTCTTACTGCACAGCTCCAGTCCCTTTGTGACGTCAGACTTTCCATCTCGAACAGCCCCGTCGTCCCTTTCTTTTTCCTTGTTTGCGCACAAACCTGCTCCTCTCCTCCTCTACGTTTGAGGTTGGGCGAGAGGGATCAAGGCGTAAATAAACATGCTTCTAGACGAGGCAGTTGCTGCCTTGACGAATACAAGTCTACTAGTCAAAATGTTGGTTTCAGCGGCATGCCTTGTTCAACAATTTCTCGTGACTTCATATTTTTCGTACGCAATTTTCAAAGAATCGGTGTTCGAAATCCCCTAGTTCTAGCGGTTATTTGTTATCTCAGCCCACGTATTTTGTGATTTGCACGCCCTCTGCAGTTCGCCGATGAAGAATTATCAACTTGATAAACTTTCATTTCTATATATCTTTCACTTCTATATAAGTTTCTCCCACTAATTGCGTGCTGAACAGTTCTGCGTGTTTCATCAATTGAAAATTTATGATTGTCATCGGACATGAACGTCAAAATGAGCAAAGAGAAAAGTACGTAAGCGGGGCGTTTTTGCACGCGAGCTACTGCGGGCAGGCCATGTTAGAGCAACATGAAAAATAATGAGGAGCGTGCTGCGAAAAGTCAATGCTTGCAGCGATCTGAGAGCGGCCTAATATATCTTGTTTCCGGAATGATTGTAAAATTTGCGCTTCGCGCAAGGTGGTTCTTTTCTCACCATAGGCGTTCCATGAAGTAACCTTCATACCAGAGTATAGGAACAGATGGCGTTCCCGCTCGCGATACCGAAAAAACATAGCAGTATCGCAAACTGCTGCTGGTCGCAGATTCTGGTGTAAAGCGCTCGCCAGCAGTGCCCGACTTTCACTGATGCAGTAGCATGTATGCCGCCCAATAATACCTCAGTTTAGCAACTTATTTTCGGCGCCCAGTCATTGGCTGATCTTTCTTTTCTTCCACTGCGTCTTCAGCGACGAGTCGTCCCCATTCTCCTGCGAAGGGATTTTCTTCTCGTAGATCTTGCTTAGCGGCCGCCAGAAATAACTCGGTGGTGCACGGTGATACCATTACGGCCGAGCTCTCGAGCGTTGTAGGCTTGTTGCCACATCGTGTGCCCATGCTTGCTCGTCTCAGTAGTTAAGTGCTGTGTACCGAAGCTACGGACGTGAACGGGCTGGCTATAGAAATCAGAGCACTCGTTCAATCCGTTGTGTCTTCATCGCAGACGAATACAATCAGTGATCTTTTTAACTATATCGCACCAGCTTCAACCCCACCTTGTGGAAGCGCGTTATAACCGCGAGTAGTGGAGGAATTGGTGGCATTAGCCGCATGCAATTAAAGCTACTTAGTTTCATGTGCATGCAAGCGTTGTCTGTTACGCTCTTCTGTCCGCCGCGGTGGTATAGTGGTTACAGTGCTTGGCTGCTGACCCGAAGGTCACGGGTTCGAAATTGTGCGATGCAAATGCACGTGAAACATCGGACGGTCGAAATTTACAGACTTCCACTACAACGTGCCTCAATCATATCGTGCTTTCGGCACGTAAGACACCGCAAATAATTCTTACGTTCTTCTTTACCGTGGCGCAAAATTCCTGGCTTTCGCTTGTTCGCATGATATTTGAAGTGCGGTGATGGTACTTAAAGGTCCTTATCCATAAGGGCATTTTCGATTCTTTCTGAAGGGTATATTTTTCAGGCAATACCGTCCACTCTCTGGTTATACCGTGGTTCATGTCATGCATGACGCCTGTGGTTAAGAGGGTTTGACGCGTCTGCCACCACGTTCACCACGGGCGTTGGCTAACGCAGCAAAGGGCACGTTCAACACACATGCGCATGGTCACGGGAACGGGAGCTGTAGCCCAATTACAGCATCACAGTCGCGAAGATGCGAGAGTCCGCCACGGTGGAGCAGTGGTTACGGTGCTCGGCTGCTGACCCGAAGGTCACGTGTTCCATTCCGGCAGCGGCGGTCGCATTTCGATGAATGCGAAGCAGAGTTCTGTGTACTGTGCGATGTCAGTTAACGCTAACGAAATCCAGGTGGTCGAAATTTTCGGAGCCCTCCACTACGGCATAATCATATCGTGGTTTTGCGACGTAAAACTCCAGATATTTCATATATAAAGACGCGAGCACGGGTCCCACCGGCTAATAAGTTTTCGTTTCTTGATTTATTTCTCAAATTCGCGATTTATTTCAGTTTCAGTTCGAGGGGACTTGGCTCTTTTAGCCACAATTAAGCTTGAGGGGTTTTTCGTTATTATGGAACCAGGAGCTTGGCCCATACCGGCTGTGGCAGCGCCATATGGCCACTCTCCCATTGCGACGCGTTCTCCAGAATGTATAACGATTCTGTATATTCAGGAAATAACCGACGAACAGGAGTTCCTCAACAATCGTAACTCAATACGAGGGCCTCACAACTTAATCACCCAAGCCAAGGTAAATCTATTCAAGGGTAGCAGAGGTATGAGTATATATTCTATTCGCAGCGCCATCTCGGTGGATATGACATTTTGCTGGAGACTACGGGTGTAACGGTCGTGTTTCCGACTGAAACGACCAGCTTAAGGTGAAATCAGACTGTAATATTATACATTGATGCAAAATTAGTTCGCTTACATAGCTTCAAACGACAGCAGCTCTTTCAGTGCGAAAAACTTGTATGGATGGCAGTTATAGGACTGAGCGGCATATATAGGTAACCCTACGCGCACACCATACGCTACACAGCCGCAGTTCGGGCATGTTGGTGAACCATATTCGAAATATACCAGGACAGTCGAAAACAAGAAGAGCCCACACAGCACAAGTGCGTGGGTTTGCTCGTGTCCTCTTCGGTGTCGTCGTCTTGCTCGCACTTCAAGGGTACATACCAAAATTACCAAGATAAGCGCGCGTCATCGGCTACACTTCCTCACCCTATACCGACCTTCGCGTCAGCCATAGCGTGGTTATATCCGTCCATCTTCGGTACTTCGAAATGCCTCTTGAACGTTAACTATAAAGTGTGTCGCGCACGCTCCTTAACTGCTCCCCCCGACGGCGTTGCATCACCGGGTGGACGTCGTATAAGACGAGCGTAAATCCGACGTCCTTTCGCTTCCGTTCGTACGCTAATGGAGTCAGTTTCTAATTCCGTCCGCGCCTGGCGCCCCCTGGCGATAAGCGTGGATCGATACTACGCGCCGGGATCAAGAGCTCCTTCTGCCGAGACGCATTAATTGGAAGCGGCAATGGCAGAGAGAGAGAGAGGTGGTGCCTCCAACACGAACTGACAGGCCGACCGTCGCTCTCAAAGCTAGCCAAGCTGACGTAATCTGTCGGTCTCTCTTGCGTTTGTGTGCAGTGATCTGTTTATTACGACTGACGCGATAGGCTTTGGACGTCGTGTATATATATATAGCCCTAAATCAGAAAACAGCAAGTACAAGGCACAGCCGTGTAGGTTTATTCGTGCATGACCCACAGTCCCGATGAGGCGGTGGGGTGTGAGGAGTGCGTTAACTCATAATAACACATTTGCATTTTCGCAGCACACCGTATCAGCGAATACTGCATTGCAAGCCGCAACGATTCCAGGGAAACAGAGAATTTGTCGGAATTCACCTCAGAATGGCTGGGCTTAATCCTAAATTGGGACGTCCGTTTGCTTTGCACCAAAAGTGGGGACTCACTGCGTCGCATCTTTTCCTCACTTTAACATCGTCATTCGTGGAAGCTCGATTTTGACACATCATTAAATGCGAAATATTTCTTCGCCAACGAAAGGCCCTTTGACCGTTTCTATATAGCTAGCTGCTTACGTCTGGGCGCCCTGGTGGTCGTCTCCTTAACTCGACACATACCAAAATTCGCACGGCAGGTCATTGGTGCGCGACGAACACTATTAACAGGTCATTAATTAGTAGCTTGAGATACTTGTACCGTACGTCATAAAACATTTTTCCTCAGTCACATGTAGCACATTGCCGCGTATCACGGCCGATGGCATATGGGTATGAGCCACAGGTGATTCACAGCTTATATTAACCCAGCAGCGGCGATAACCGACTTTGGAAATCTTAACGCGATAGTGTTAAGGAACTTGTGTCGCGATAATCCGAAGCCAGCATCGGCAGCATTGTCGAGGGAAAAAGATCAGAGGGACGGAAACATTGAAAGTAACGGTTAGAGGTGGAATCGAACCCAGTCATTCTGCATTTATAACTGCTTCTTAAAACGACGCTGTAAACTCGTCATGTCGGGGCAATGTCATTTGTGGTTGCATTAGTTAGCTCTCCGCTTTCATAAAAATGACACGAATACATATGAACCCCTATGACTCGCCAAGCTATAGTCAACCATAATCTCAATCCGGAGGAATTCAGCGAAAGCCGCTTCTTATGGAACGCACATCGTCGCACCGTAAAGTGCAGTTCGTGCTCTAACGTAAGCGTCAATGTTGCGTCGAACCATAGGGCACTCTTTGGGAGCCAGTGTAGCCGACGTGCCTGGTAAGACCACGATATACCCAGAACTACTCAAACTGCACAAACTTGTAGTGATGCAGAACTATCGGTAAATGGATAAGTTCTTTGAAATTATGGATAGTGTACGGACACTATCGATAGTACTACTATTATTAAACTATCGATAGTATAACCGATAATGCAATCGATAGTACCGAGGCTAGCATTATTACAGGTTATACTGTTGATAGTGCTGTGAATAATTATGCCGTTTTTGGCCCGTGATATTGCTAAAACATTCACGACAGCCTACTCTCAGCAATGCTCAGTTCGTTTACGAGGAATGTTTCGGCGAAAGAAAGAAATTATTTCCGCAGCGAAAACGCCGGATCAGATCCATATGAAAAAATCATATTCAAAAGCAATCAGTAACATCTTACAAATAACAAACTTAGTTCTTGATACTTCTATGTTGACATGCAAAACCCCAACCATTACCACTTCATATTGTTACTTGGAAATCACAAACTGCGATACAAGTTTGAATCCGCGCAGTTCCGACATATGTAACTGCTTCCCTTTTGCTGTAGATCAGGGGTCTCAAACTCACCTCAGCCAGCGGGCCGCAGTCGCGCAATTTAGTCCCACAAGGGCCGGGAGGACAGTGAAGATGGTGAGAGTGGAGGGGGGGGGGGGGGGTAGGTTGTACAGTTTGCGAGAAAACGCTGGCCATTGGCCATTTGAAAGAACTCTTTCCCATATCTCATATACAGGTCATTTCTGAAGGAGATTTAGTGACAGGATTCCAACATGTCGATACCGATCTCCAATATGACTCAAATCTGGACGCCGATTGTGAAATATAATTTTCGTTTCATGGTTCTGTTTCAAAACAAGGTGAACACGTGCGATGCCTCACTGAGACAATGCCTTAAAACAATCAGGTCTGTGTAGCTCACGAACATACTTAATAAGAAATAAAAAAAAAGTGGGCTGAAGACAGTCATGTGCGGGCCGCAACCGAGATCCTCGCGGGCCGCATGCGGCCCGCGGGCCGCGTGTTTGAGACCCCTGCTGTAGATGAACAGTTCAACTTCATTATCATGTGTCAGCGAAGCATTCTGGTGAAAGAACACGAGCATATCACCTTTCTTGCCCTTCAACCTGTTCCTCCTGCTCCACCATTTACCACGCACCCGAGGAACGAAGTTTAAGCTGCACTGAGTTCACACGGTTGATTTTATACTATCGATACCGTACTACCAAAGGTACTATCGATAATTTTTTCTACCATCGATAGTTTGATAGCTACTCAACTATCGATAGTATCGATAGTTCTGCATCACTAGCACAAAGACGTCGGTACAACTCGTCACGCTTGGCTCAAAGCAATCAGGAAACGCGGTATACGCCGCTACTCGTTTACTGCTTCGCATGACATCCGACTCCCAGAATACGTGGGATCCGCCGCAATTTTTTGGTTACGGAAACTGTGTTTTAACCTTCCTCCGAACATTTCTAGTTTTATGATTCGTCACTAATGATCCGAAACTTCCGAAATTGTACGCTCAAAGATAAATAGAAGAGTCTTCTGACTATTCTTTGCGAAACCTTACTTGCTGAATGTACGACTCGTGATGTCCGTGAACTTTCTTTGGAGATTATTGTACTCTCGTCAGATAGTCGTGCGACCCCCAAGGGAGCGTTAACGTGGTCTCTTTAACGAGAGTCATATGCGTGCGAAGTCGCAACTCACCGAAAAGAGCAACGCATACACTTTTAAAGACGATAGTCTTTCTTGGGATACTTCAACGCAGAAATTTTAGTTTGTCTGTCTATCTGTCCGCCTCTCTGTCTGTCCGTAACCCAATTTAGCAACTCGGCCAAAGCTTGACATTTCTTTCTGAACGCCCAGCCAATCTTGAACTGGTGTTCGTGTTCATATTTGTAAACATATTCAATCAAAAAGCAAATACTACGCATTCCTGAGGCGCAACATTAATATGTAAGTGTCAGGACGTGTGGGTTCTTTTATTAGAAAATACATAGGTACGCAATTCTAAAGACCCTAGTGTTTTTTAGGATGTCTCAGGCAAGGCAAAACATAGTAGTACGGCCGGCACAAGACTATCGTCTTTCGACGATATTTGCAGCGAAGCACGCAGATACGCGGCCAATTTTTATGATTCGTCACTAATGATCCGAAACTTCCGAAATTCTACGCTCAAAGATAAATAGAAGAGTCTTCTGACTATTCTTTGCGAAACCTTACTTGCTGAATGTATGACTCGTGATGTCCGTGAACTTTCTTTGGAGATTATTGTACTCTCGTCAGATATTCGTGCGACCCAAGGGAGCGTTAACGTGGTCTCTTTAACGAGAGTCATATTCGTGTGAAGTCTCGCAACTCACCGAAAAGAGCAACGCATACTTTTTTTCTTAGTACGTAGGTTGACTGTGCAACGTTTTTCGCACGTTTGTGCTAACGCAGACGCGCTCACGGAGACCGTTCTGTCAGTTCAGAAAATTGACGCGTTTGCGATATTTTATGGTACATTAAGTCACTCCATAAAGTACGCCATTCAGAATTTCGAAGGCCTTTTCCTTTTTTTTTCCTTTTTTTAGATAGAGGTGGCGACGCGGTTGGCTTGCAAAACGGGGGCGGGAAAACTGGAGAAAGCGTTCGTCCTTAGTACTTAAGCGAAGCGAACGTTGCTACAGGGACTATATTTCGGAGAATACAAGATTCTCGGCACGGGCTGAGAGCCTGAGTTCTAGGCGATTTACTACGCGACGCAAAAATAACAACAAAAAAAAATTCCCAGGCAGCCTTTATATTTTCATGTAACACAGAGAAAGAGCAAGGCATTTCTTGTTCTCTTGACCCGTGATCAGGACTGCATGGCTGTGCGCCCGTCCTTTAGCGGTTCATATTTTGGATTAAAGTATACGTGTCTGTTCTCTGTTCAGTCAATTCTAATCCCAACCCGGGGGAACACGGTAAAACCCGTGGTTTATGCTGTGCACATCATCGCAGCGTAAATCTATTTGTGCATCTTATGAACGTGAAACACTCATGGTGAGCTCGAAGTTGTTTAGCTCGCTTGATATACACCAAGATTGGTGTTGTACGTGTGACGTGACCGTATGACGAACATAAATGCTAGGTGGTAACGGGACAATAATGACTTGCATGTCATGCATAACATGATTTACATGCCACGCTCATGGTAAGCTCGCGGTCGTTTCGCTCGATTGATATACACCAAAATTGGTGTCGTATGACGTGACTGTATGAAGAACATATATGACAGGTGGTAACATGAAAATAATGACACATATGTCATGAATGTCATGACACGCTCATGATGACCTCGTGGCCATTTCACTCGATAGATATACATCCAAAATTGGAATTGTGTGACGTCACTGTATGAAGGACATATATGACAGGTGGTAAAATAAATATAATAACATGCATGTCATGTTCGCCATGATTTACATGCCACGCTCATGACAAGGATCGAGGTCGTTTCGCTCACTTGATATACACCAAAATTGGTGTTGCGCGACGCGACTGTATGATGAGCATATATGATATGAGGTAACATGGAAATATTGACATGTATGTCATGTGCGCCGTGACCTAAATGTAGGCCGCTCCTTGCTGGCGGCTTGCCCATTACATTGTAGCGCCACCATCATCATCATTTTGACTAGCCACCGCGCCGCGCCTCTCGTGCAGCTCATGCTGAGCTCGAGCCGCGAGACAGTTAGAACGGGTTCACGAGCCTGGCGGAACTGGACGCCAGCAGCTGCCGCCGCTCCGTTTGGCCTTCGCTCAATAAAGTGGCGAGACAGCGGCACGGCCACGTTGGCCGCCTTCACGACGACGTCTCTCGTCTCTGTCCCTCGCTACATTGGTGACCCGGACAACACGCCTTTCGACGAGCGGCCACTGCCATGTTTCGACGTCCCTACCCGCAAGTGCCGCCGTTCAACCCGATCTACCCCCGAGTGTGGTTTAAGCAGCTGGATGCCATTCTCATGGTGGATGGCGTCACCGCACAACCGGAGATGCACGCCGTCCTGCTGCACGCCCTCCCGGTTGAGCTCCGCCATCTCGCGGCCGCGTCGACATCCAGCCAGCAGCCATACGACGACCTCTGCACTGCGGTGCTGGCCTCCTACGGGGAAACCTACCACCCGCTTCCGATGAGCCGCGAGTTCCGGGTTTCCCCTCCGTCGACTAGAGCTCTCAAAGCCAGCCCGCAGCTCTCCCTTTACTACGACTTTTCTTCCCCGGCTACGACTCCTTCTACCTCGGGTCCGGACACAGGAGCACCCATTCCTGCGCCCGACCACGACGACCAGGTAGAAGACGCCCCTGCCTGGACCGACCTTCCCGAGGACCTTCCCGAGGACCTCCCCGAGGGTCCCCGAGGGTGCGAGGGTCCGTCACGCATGCCGGCCACTCGCCCGTCTTCCCCAACCTCGACGGCCCGTGACACCTCTGAGATGTCAGACTCCACGGCGGCAACCTCGCTGCATGCGCTGGAGTCTGCCACAGACACGGACATCGTCACGCCCGCTATTAGCCCCCCCAGTCGCGGAGGCATCGCCATCGACGATGTCCAACCAACCCGACTCTTCATCGGACTCGTCGCTCTGCGCATTTTGCCACCGACGACCAGCATTGTCCTCGAAGTCTACCGCAGCAGAGGTTCGGGCCCATCACGAGCTACGGCCGACCGTCCATAATGCTGCGACGATGACGGAAAATCCCGAGGACTGCCCGCCTGGCTCGACGCAGGGAGAGCAGACCACCTCCACCCCACCGGATACGCAGGCAGACAACCCGCCTGCCGCTCCGCACACGCGCTCTCATGTACCTACAGACCAACGTTGCTCTGCGACTACAGCTAATGCACCTTCCCTTCCTTCTGGGTCCAGTGCGTTTCCCGTCATCCCTAACGTGCGCCCTTTCAATCAACCGGGCCTCCAGGCGAATGACAGGACCAAAACAGAGGCCACGTGCTCCCCAATTTCAATGCCATCTACGGATCGTGACAACTGCGACGCCACAGGCCCACCGCTGGATGTCGCGTCGCACGACATCTGCTCTGACTCGAACACCTTGTCGAGTGATCGGCGCACGCCGACGCATCACACGTCGTCAAAGGCCGGACAAAGTCATCTGTCGGTGCCCTCCGAGTCGGCTCGTCATCACGTTAAGCCATGTCGCATCACGTCTGTACACAGCGCACAACTTGCGACTCTTCTGCGCTCTACACGGCAGACTGTGCAGCAGCCGCAGCTGCTAATGTGCTGCCGCAAACGACGTTACCGGTACCATCGCCAGACCGCCTGCGTCGCCCGCCCACCCCGGCGACGGTCACACCGACGTACGGCTAACCCCGCTGGCCTAGACGTGCTACGTTTACGCTGCACTCGGTTTTTCAGACACCTTCGCCCGAGTGTGCCCAAGAACCGCCAGCATCACAACAGATTGTGTGTGTGCGAACTTCGTTGTGCTACACTGCACAATTTTTCACGCCACTCCCGATTTACACGTTATCGTTTTTGCTTACTCCTTCCAAAAGTGACCCTTCGTCGCCGTTCTCGTCCACTGCGTAACTCCCAGAGCCGCCCACCAGAGACTTACTGGTTCCTGAACGATGGTCCGTGCACGTTGACGACTACGACTGTCCATGGACCCTCTTGGCTCGTTTCATGAACACTTCTGTATATACGCTCTCATCGTTTTTCATTACGGCTTCATTTCTGCGGGGGGGGAGTAATATGTAGCGCCACCATCATCATCATTTTGACTAGCCACCGCGCCGCGCCTCTCGTGCAGCTCATGCTGAGCTCGAGCCGCGAGACAGTTAGAACGGGTTCACGAGCCTGGCGGAACTGGACGCCAGCAGCTGCCGCCGCTCCGTTTGGCCTTCGCTCAATAAAGTGGCGAGACAGCGGCACGGCCACGTTGGCCGCCTTCACGACGACGTCTCTCGTCTCTGTCCATCGCTACAACATCGATTCCCCCCAGGCGTGGGATCTCTGGGATTATTTATTATTATTATTATTATTTTTTTACTGTCTTAAGTAATCCATGAACTATCAATCGACAGCCGACAAGGTTGCCCGCACCAGAAAGCAAGTTGGCGGGCATGACCAAGGGCGTGTTAAAAGCGAGGGCGTTTAAAACTTTAGCACTTATCTTGTGCTTCACAAGGAAAAAGTTATCCGACTCTGCTTGATAACTTCGATTGTATTCTCGCCTATTGCGATGAATAACAAATTTTTCAAGCAAGCTAAACAGACGGAACTTCTCACGTGTATTTAGCTATCACGTGTATTTAGTTATTTAGATAGATAGATAGATAGATAGATAGATAGATAGATAGATAGATAGATAGATAGATAGATAGATAGATAGATAGATAGATAGATAGATAGATAGATAGATAGATAGATAGATAGATAGATAGATAGATAGATAGATAGATAGATAGATAGATAGATAGATACGGACAACTGCCTTAACTATCCCTAAAAAATGATAATCCCATTAGCAGCAGTTAGCCTACATCAGCGTAACTGGCGCGCATACCTTCCTGAGGAGCACCGACGAGGGTTGCCAGACGCGAACATTTTTCTCGATAAGGCGCTCGGTGGTTCGGCTGCGCAGGGGTCTCTGTCGAGCCCGACTAGGAGACATCTCCATGGTGCAGTCGGCAAAGCTGTGCACCAGAGATTGCGGTGGTCGCTGATCCGCCTGAGGACGCAGCTGCTGCGGTGGCGACTGTTGATTTCGCCGCTGCTGCTGGCGGTCGGGTGAACCGGGCGACATCGCACCCGCAGCGTCGGCCTCGTTTCCGGTTAACGACGACTGGGACATGACGGCGACGGGCGGCCGAACGAACCTCGAGGCTCCTCGTTTCTTCTTCCTCTCGGCGTGGGCTGGCCACGTGCGCTCGCTTTGGCATAACGATGATGATCCTTAAAGGGTCCCTCAAACAGATTTTTCAAGGCAGACAGAGAGAGGGGGGGGGGAGGAAGGTAGAGGGAAGAAAGGGAGACTACCCAGGGTAAATCTCCGGTTGACTACCCAGTATTGGTGAAGGGGAAGTTATGTAATGTTGTTAAAGGGTTCCTGGAGCTCTTTTTCGGGTAATCATGGAATGACCAGAGCATCGTAGTTTATTGCATCGCTAATCGATTGCCGCAAAAGTTTCTCGAATCCGCCCAGAACGAGCGGAATAAAGGAAATTTGAAAGGAAAGACGCAATATAGACAACACGAATGTAAGTTGTCTTTCTTGCGTAGTGTCTCTATTTGCACCTTTCCTTTCAAAGTGCATCACCAACTAGTACCTCGAGAAGTACAAGGTCTTGACGAGCACTTAAAGCATTTTCTCTCTTCTGTCGTCTCGACGAGCGCGATGGAAGCTACACAGTGAGGTATGACGCGGGGGAAAGTAGCTACGTCAGCGCGCGTCACGACTTTGACCGCGCGTCGTGAAACGCGATTACCCTTTCTCGCTGCGATTCTTGTGCGCGCTAGTGTTACTACTGGATAATTTTAGCGCATTATGCAGCGCGGCACCAGCACGTGGCTACATCCCGCGGCAAGAAGTGCATCTGATCGAGGCGCCGCTCCTGAGTTATGTTAGCTTACAGCCAATAGCAGCAATCTGCTGTTTCACGACATGCAGTTGGCGCCCTGCCCACCGAAGTCAGTGAGGACGGGGATCTATGTATGAAGAGAGGGCACTTGAGAAAGTGGTAACTTCGCGTTCCGTCTGTAAACTCTTCCTGCAGCGTACGACTACGCTATGTGACCGAACTGTTCACAGCAGTGTTCCCTGTTCGACGAATGTGTTATTTCACCAATCTTGAGGGTTGGCTCAGCACACCCTTTTCCAAATCGCCAAAATATCAGTTCTTCTTGAGTAAATCACTCGCATCAAGAGGTAGCGAAGCACTTCGTATCGAGAGGGCTGTTGATGATGCCGTTCTTTTCCTCCTCAACTTCTTCGGCGAGCTGCCGCGCCACGTCGTCTACTTCCGGTGCGTCAAAGCCACCACGCAGCCTCCGCTAGGCCACCCAACTCCATTGCAAACCATCCTAGGAGTGCGTTTTGGTGCGTTCGAATTCACCACCGCAACGAATATCATGCAGTCATGAACCCAGAACTTGAGAAGCTGTTACGTCATATGAGAGGAGAGGTGAATTCGACCCATATAGATGTACGCCTGTTTGCAATAATGCGATCCAAGTTGACTGTCATGACAACAATTCAAAACCACCAGACTTATGTTGCCCTGACGATGACAAGAGGTCTAAGTCAAAACGCCAGAGCGAAAAGAAATGACGGCCCAAGCACTCAGTACAGACGGTTAACCAGTAAGCTGAAACGTGCGGCCCCTGTGTTTATTACTGAGTTAATCACGATGGTTCATTAAGCGTTTGTATTTGTTCATGAGGTTACACACACGTTTCGCTTGGGTTTCTTACAATCTTTATTTTTTCAGATACCGCACACTGTTTCATTTCGCATGATCACCGTTATGAAGGGATGCAGTGGGCGGTTTAGTATGTTTAGCAATGCATTAGGTAATCAATTTGGTTAGCACTAGCTTTCACTGTGGTTACTCGGTGACACACCGAGGTCACAGCTTCGCTGGTGAACCATCCGTGCGGAGTGCTTGGGCGGCGCGTTTCTTCTAGAGCGCAGCTCCTAGGCGCCCGTTTCTGCGTTGAGCGTCGTCGCCGTCGGTGGCGTAATCGATAAACATGAAAAAATTAAATGACAAAAAACACCCAGGATCGAATGGGATTTGAACTCGGGCCCTCTGCATGACCGTCGAGTATTCTACCACAGAGCCACGCTGGCTCTCGAAGGTCATTTGCAAAAAGACCCTATACAGGCGTCATGTCGGGAGAGAAATCGCGTTAATGTAGCGTGGCGGAAGAGTGCCATAACAACCAATCATCAGAGAATGCTAATTGCCCAACGACTTCGTAGTTTAATGCTTCCCACCCACTGCAAAGTGCTCAGCCATAATTCTGCATCGTCATCAGCCGCATGCAGCATCGAGAAAGTGCACATAATACCTTGCAGATGCGTAGCGCGTACCTCGCTCATCCGCAGAAAGACGAATAGTGGCATAGTGGGTGCTGTCGTCCTTCACGAAAATATATGATTTACGGCGTAGTCGATACCCTGCGGAAAGTCCAAACATCAAGCACAGTTGGCCTTGCCCCAACATGAAGCTGCACTCAGAATTCGCATTAGGCAGTACCGTAATCATCGGTGAACTTTTTGCACTCACTCCGCATTCAAGGCTCATTCACACCGAAAGCGGGGCGGCCAAAGCGGCCAAGCGGCAAGGCGGAAAGCGGGGAAAACCTCCTCTCCAGGCGGCGAAAGCGGGCGGAAAACGAGGCGGCATGTCCGATTGCTCCCGGACCAATTTTTTGCCGCCCGCCCAAGGTCGCCGCTTTGCCGCAGCCAATCAGAACGCGCTGCGGCGGTGGCGTGGAGTGGAGCTGGTGTATCTTTGGGAGAAGCAGTGCCACGTGATAGCGACACGCGCGCGATGCTCCGCCTCCTCGGCCGCGCGGGCAGCCAAATGCGGTGTGCGGTCTGAGCAGGTGCGCGCACTAGCCGCCTCGCCGCTTCGAAAAGCCCGCTTTCCCGCTTTGCCGCTCCGCCTTCGGTGTGAACCAGCCTTCACACCTGCTCTTCTTCATTTTTAGTGGACCAGTGGTGAGTATATAGTGGCGCTTGCTAAATTTCTTTTCAGGGTAGAGCGCATCATGCTCACTGCGTAAAACTGATAAAAAGTCCGGTGGCACAGCAATCTCGTAAAGGGAGTATACCTAAATAAAAAAAGGATGTGCGCTATGTTAGGAGTGCAACGAACAATTAAAGGCAGGGAACCAATTAAAAACGCATTGGAAGAAAGTCGCACTTGGTAAAGAAAAAAAAAAACACGTCCTCAACTGAGCAATGAAATCGCATGTAACCAGCCAAAAAAAAAGATGTTCTTTATCACCGAGAAAACCTTCCATTCACTTCAGCAATGTATCCCTGAACACTGATATGTCATGTATAATTTATGCTCTGTACATAGTGTAAATAAATTTTTTCTAAACAGTCGAGGAAACAGTGGACAGCCAGAACAGAAATGGTCAAATGAAGTCCAGGAGGTGAAAAGGTTTTCTTTATCAAGAGATGGTTCAATTACACTAGACGGGAAAACAAATAAATGGGATTGTTTGGGTGACTTAAAGTTAGAATAAGAAATATGATGGCGATAACGACACCATGGCGGAGTTATACCGCTGTAATTTAACTCTTTCGTTACCGTGTCCATAGGACATGGGTCACCGGTGACCCATACGCGCCACAAGCTATTTTTAAAATATGAGCGCTCCTATGGACTTGCAGCGGCATCTGTCGTATTCTCTAGGCACCAATCTTTCATTTTTTGCGTAGTTTGTATTTTTCCCATGCGGCAGCGATTTAAGCGGCGGTTCCAATTGTGCGGTTCGCTCCGTCTGTGATGGCAGACGCTTTTGTTGCCGGTCCCTCGCGCGAATGACGCCTTTCTGGCGATTCTGTTGCATCTGGAAGCGATCATTTGGCTGCTTCTCTTTCACATGGATGCAAGAAGCTTTTTTTTTAATTACACAATTCCACATATATTTTGTGTAGTGAAGTCATACATAATGATGTTCTGGCGCCGTCTGCGACACTGTATTTTCCCAGTTAGGATTTTTTTCTTGAGCAACCATAGAGCGCAATATGTCCATATATACATGGTTCAATAGCCAATTTCTTTCCCTTTTTACTAATATTTACTGTGCTTCTGTGTGTGAGCAATTTGTGCAATAAATAGAAAAAACTGTGCAACCTGGCTGAACAAGACACTTTCTACTGGGCAACAAGTAAACAAGTGTAACTCATGCAGTTGTTGAGCTAGGTCAGTGAAACTTTTCTGTTACGTAGATGTCTCCTATATAAACAATTTGTATATTTCAGAATATTTTCCAGATTTACTTCTTTTATGTAGTAAACATACAATTGCAAATGTTCTTTCAAATTTGCAAGAAATGTTATCTTTAACGATTTTTTCTGCATATTAGTTTCCAAGTTCAGTTTTTAAAACTTACACACGTCAAAAGTACATTTACTTAGCTTTCTTTTGATGTATTGCATTACACTATAACCATTTTATTACTTATTACAAAAAAATACCAACAAAAACCTACGAAAAGTTGCCCATTTTCCCACGGTAACGAAAGAGTTAATAGCGTACCTCAATTTTGGCTTACTCAGGCTGGTGACAGCAGTATAACCATGGTATGGATTCTTAAATTGTCTCCACAGCGTTTTAAAACGCGCCTTCCCAACTTCACTCGTTCGCTGAAAATAGTCTGTCACCTCAGCCTCCCTTGGCGTGCGACAGTACGATCGCGTGCAGTCCAGCTTGTCTCGCAAAGAGCTAGCTAGCCACCTGCCTCTCAGCAATCGTCACACCGAGACGGCAACGAATGCGCGCAAATCTCTGTGCCTTGAGTTGCACGCGATACCACGAACGGTCGAGGGAAATTGTGGCCTTCCGGAGTGTCTGCTCTTCTTTCGTTCTGTGGCTTTATGCAGTTTTCAATGTCTCCTCAGCTGTCCGTTGTCCAATTTCCTGGCGCCTCTAATTCAAATGAGAGTGGTCGCTCAACGTCCTCTCTTAACCGCAACCGTGTCACGGCCACGCGATTTTGTCTTCGTGTCAAGGTCGCACGTTTCACGGTCCCGCGTCGGGCACGTGACCTCAATGACGAAACCCTCCTTGTTCGGTGACGTAGTACGCGGGATCGCGTGACGTCACGCAGTAGTGCGTTTTCGCCTTGGTCATAGCGCGACGAGCGAAAGAGATGGGGAGAGAAAGCATTCGACTGACCTCTCAGACTGAGCTCACTTCGAAATCGCTTGTTTGTAAGAAGAGAGGATGGCAATGAGTGATTTCGGAGAGGGAGTATGTCGTCGCTGTGTACTTTAGGCCGTGTATAAAGGCGCCCAGAATGCTTCTGGGAGGCCGCACTCATTCTTAGACCCTCCTCGACGGTGTGCGCGCGCCTCGTTTTCAGGCAAAATAACCTCAGGCACGCTAAAATGAATGCTGCAGCGGTCGTTTTCGCAGTCGTGACTCTGACGGTGATTCTCTCTGCCGTGGACTGCGGTGCCAACCACGAGGAATGTGAGTCTTCTTTGGTGTAAATGACGTTTCTTATCGTCTTATTTGCACATACTCAGAATAACGTGCGCGTGTCCGCTTGTTGCTCTTGCTGCTGCTGTTATTTCCTTTATCAAAAAATGTATACATTCGCTTCAACGCTTTCGTCGAAGACAGCGAGGTAATTAGAAATTCCGGGAAGAGGCACGGAGATGGAGGCTTCGAGGTGGCGCGAAATTTGGTTCAAAAACACGTAATACTCACAAATGTACCAATGGAATGAGAACACAATAAAATGTGAAGGATAAAATATTAATTGTTGAGGTTTAACGTCCCAAAACTACGGTATGATTATGAGAGACGCCCTGTTGGAGGGCTTCGGAAATTTCGTCCACCTGGGGGGTCTTAACCGTGCACCTAAATCAATTACACGGGCCTCGAGCATTTTCACCTCCATCGAAAGTGCGACCGCCGTGGCTGGAATTCGATCCCGCGAGAATGGGAAAGGTGATACACAGGAACAAAGTTTAGGGCAACATGTCTTGATTTTGCGCTGCTTTCTACACTAGATACAATGACAACAGGGGGCTGTGCATTCTCGCCAGAGACTCACTGTTTTACATTATGTACAGATGCGCGCTCTGCAGCAAACTGATTTGGCGCATTGATAGCCAATATTCTCATATAGCGCCTTATGGGGAGAGTGACGTCAAAAGGGGGCATGCGAAATTCCTCTAGCAGTACCTAGGTTCATAGGCGTGTGCAGGTTTCCCCTTCAGAGGGGGGGGGGGACGAAGGCTTGTCACAGCGCCCCCCTTCCCTATTAAGTCAATGTATGGCGTAGACTTTGCGCCCCCCCCCTTGTAGGTGATTTGGGGGGGGGGGGGGGCGCCCCCTCTGCCCCCCCTCGTGCGCACGCCTATGCCTAGGTTTACCAAAGACGAGCAGATTGAATTGCGTAAACGTTGCCGTACTGACACGAAACGTTTGCAGTGCCGTGCTTATAATCACACTACGGCAACGATAGCGATATAATATGTCCATATTCGTCTTCAGTGGTGACCATAACATCAGTGTATCACCGTCATATCACTCTCAAACGAGTTTTAAAGCGAGAGCTTTATACGCCTCATCAAACACGAAGAGTGGCCGTTGGTGTCAACACGAGTGACGTAAAAAAAAATGATCGTGTGATGACGTCACAGACCGCCGAAGTTTGTGACGCCATGATCACTCCACAGTAACGCCGCACAACATTACGTCAGTGCTGACGTCATCGCATGACGTCTTCACTTAGTCATAGGTGGGCCGATCGCGGAGGCAGTACAAAGCCACGCTAGGTGCAGAAAGCTTTCGGGAGTTGGGGGAGCTATGCGATCGAATGAGAGAAAAGAAAAAGAAAGAAAAAGAGGATCGCTCTCATCTTCAAATGACCTAAGGAGAAAACACGAGGAACCCTGCGAGTTTTGGTTTCGTCGTGGGACAGCGGGCAGGCATAAGGACAGTGAGCTCACTAAATATCATTCAATGTAAAATACACCGCATGTCTTAATTGTGTGACGGGGCATAGGCTTATTATTGACATCGCAGACGGACTATACGTACTTGACTCAATACCGTAGTTACAGATGGGTTCTCATGTCTTCTTTTGCGACGTAGTGTAATGCCACGATTACCTTATCACCAGAGCACTGTCAAGCGCACACAAACAAGGAGAGAAGCAGGTGATGACAACGCAAGCGCTGCTCTTGTCATCACCTCCCTCTGTCCGGTTCGTGCGCATCACAGTGGTCCGCTATGCAAAAACAACTCGCCCAAAAGTAGGTGCTCTTATTACATCAGTTCGGATTGACGGTGCGCTCTAGCGTTTCCATTATTCCGCGTATAGCCGCCCTGTGAAAGGTCACGTTGCCGTAACTCTTCTTCTTCTTTACTCTTCCGCAGATAGGAAAAGAAACGAAAAAATGGTGGCCTGCCTTGAAGGAACTGACGCGGACGCTAAGAAAGAACGCGTGATAAAGGTAAGCAGATCGTTCGGTCTGGATACAGCCGGAACTCGAACCTGAGACATCACGCACTGGGACAGGACTATCACGCTTTGCTATATGGTCACACGCGATCTCCAGAGCGTCTTTCACCCAATATAACCACTATATATGCGAGAATACCTGTACTATAGCCCACGGCGCCGAGGGATAGCACACAATCGTCACCACTGGATGGATACATGTATAAGGGCCGAAATGGGTTTCCGAGTTCCACCACTAATTGCGATTGTGGTTCTAGGAAAATTAGCATCACTGATCAGTATAGGTGAAATGCTGCAAAGATGATGTAATTGAAGCCGATGGTAAAACACCTGGCAAACTTCACTGAAAGATAAGCTCGCACACAATAACACTCCGGTTTGTCATATCTATCTATCTATCTATCTATCTATCTATCTATCTATCTATCTATCTATCTATCTATCTATCTATCTATCTATCTATCTATCTATCTATCTATCTCTCTGTCTGTCTGTCTGTCTATCTATCTATCTATCTATCTATCTATCTATCTATCTATCTATCTATCTATCTATCTATCTATCTATCTATCTATCTATCTATCTATCTATCTATCTATCTATCTATCTATCTATCTATCTATCTATCTATCTATCTATCTATCCGCCTACGTCTGGGTGCTCTCATGATCGTCTCTTTAATTAACTTAGTGTAGACCAAAATTGGCATGGAACGTAGGAGCGTTTCACGAATGTCACTGCCTCGTCATGGCACGAATAACGTGAAAATCTTGTCGCGTACGGCGTCAAAACCTTTACCTACGGACAACTGTGGCTCATACCCGTATACCACGGTTCATTGACAGTTTATATCTACCCAGGAACGGCGAAAACAGACATTGGTAATTTAAATGCGAGAGAGTTAAAAAAAACATAGGCAGCGTTGACCCGACAAATGAAAAAAAGAATAATAATTAGGACTCCAGCAGCAATCGAATACAAGCATTCTGCGTGGTAGTCGAGTATTTTACCACAGAGCCAAGCCAGGTCTTTAAACTGCTTCGGAAAAATACTCTGTGCAGACGTAATGTTGGTGTAACGTCAGTTGTAGGTTGCAGTGCTGGCTATCTAAGTTTATAACCAAGCAAGAGACATTACATATGTACTCCTATGATACAGGCGCCATGTCCGGTTAACGACAATTGTGGTTTCCAGCGTTGGCTCCGCTTTTATAGCAATCTAATAAACATTGCACTTGTATTCCTACGATTCAGCAAGCATTATTCAAGCGTTGTTCGACTCCAGGGGAATACTCTAACGAAATTTACGTGTGATGTTCACATCAAGACACCGTAAAGTGGACTTCGTTTCGTTAATACTAACATCTATGCTCTAACGTAAGTGCTGACGTTACGTCAGACCATAAGTTACACTTTAAACACCCGTATACTGGTAAGCTCACGATGCGCATGCAACTACTACACTGACAAAAACACGTCGATCTTTCTCGCAAAGCTTACAGCTCAAAGCCTAAAAAATTTAGCATAGACAATTACTCCCGAATGCTTCGCATGAAACCTGTTCCAAAAAGGTGTGGGATCTGCCAATTTTTTCGTGTCATTTTTATTTTTTTCTTCCTTTTGTTTTTGTTTTGCTTGAAGTATGCAGCACCTCTTGAAGCGCAATTCAACCAAGAGGTTTCGTAAATTTTTTGTGACGAGCGTGAGAGAGTGGCAATAAACTTGGCACGCAGGGTGCCGAATTTCGCAAATCATTTTTGTTTCGTAAGTGGTTGTGTGCGTTCGCCTTCGACACTATGTAATATCCCCAACATTGGATTAGGTTTACATTCCTTGCTGTAACGCCTAAGGGTGAGAGCTTTTGTCTGGTTAAAGGACCCATACTCTGAAATTTTCGACTACGAAAGGTTTAACTTGCAGTGATCCTTCATGTGCTGAGATGTAGATAGCGTGACGATGAGGGCCACTATAAAAGAGATGCGAAGGTTTATATATGTGCGTGCACAACCCGCGTTAATTAATTCGGCATTGGAGGGGCCAAAACAATAGCCGAATGATCCGAAAGGTCGAGTTATGCAACGAATGCAAACTTAACTGATGGTATCCCGACATGACAAAATGACTGCGAGGAGGTATGACCACGGCCGCTGGATGTGGTGTGACACTGTCCCCATGAGCTTCTTTGTCAAATCGATCTGGGATCGAACCTGTAAAGTTCGTTCGTAAGTACACTTTGTCATTGGACGGCCGACTACGCTAACATCACAATCGGCTGAAACGTTCCCTTAGTTACGCACAATTCTAGCGAAGAAACAGCCATTCTTTCCGCATAAGAGTCTATCATTTCTCGCTGGATCGTTCTAACGCGTTCAAAGTGAGCGGGAAATTGAATTAACCGAGTTTTGAAATAAAGTACTCGACTGTATCCCGAATCTGTCTGAGTCGGCCTAAGCATAACGCAAATCCCGCCAAATTTTCTAATCTCTCTTGTCTTCTTTTCTCAGTGTACATTTGGTGCCTTCAGGTTTCTTGCATTTGACTTTCTTACAACAGGCTGTCAAGGGCTGCAAGGAAGAAGGCAGAGTGAAGGAAGAAATGGTACGTAAAATCTTCGCTGGCTCTTTACCGCCTTAATACACATGCACAGGGTCGCCCACATCTATGGCGAACACCTCAACTGTATTCAAGATCTCATAGAAGCTCATGCCTCTTTAACACATAATTCCAAAAAATTATTATTGTACTCATCGACACCACGATTAGATGTCATATAATAAACACTTCCTCGTGAAGTAGAATGAAGGCTGTAGTTTTACCGTCTTGAATACTAATGGGGTGTTTATCCTAGATGTGCGCCACCCTGTGCACAGAACGTTTGAAGCACCATCCACGTCCCTGTTCTGCTACCGCCGTACCCGATCTAAGATTATGAACCAATCAGCGCTTAAAACATGCTTACCTGATAACGAGGTGCTCTTTGATGATAATTGCTTAGCACCGTGAACTACGTTGTCCTGCTAGTTTGGCATTATAACCGTAGTCAAATGATTAATATGGAATCAAGCGGCAGCCTAACGACCTTGGTATTGGCACACTCGGCATCAATACATCAATATAGGAGAATGTGGTAGTGGGATTATATACGTGTGTTCTAAAAAGATAACATAAAGGCTATACCGTTTCGTGAAGCACAAGCCGTACATGTTTGTATAGCATAGGCAAAAACGACAGGCTTTAGTAGAAAAGTATATCAGTGACGCATTGCAAACGATGGCGATAGCACTGATAGCGAGAGAAATACATAAAGAAGTTATGCTGTAATGTTTGTGGTCCCATCGGCCCTATAATATTGCAGTAAACATTCGCGTAGTAATTAAGAAGTATGGCGTCATGCGCGCCCAGGCAAACACGAGCGTGTCTTACTCGATGATCATAAACGATGACTTTCACAAAACTGGCGTGACCGACAGCGAAAACAGAAAATGTGCAAAAGCGTAGAGCCGTCTCTCGCTTCGTTGAAGTCACACGACCTACATCATTACACGCGGAGATCCTGGGGTATCAGCGTGGACAGCACACATGATGGCTCACGTGGTCTTTGCAATCGTCGCAGGTTATTTGGAAGAATCGCAAGCCACAAGGCTTGCCACTCTTTGAATTGCTATTCTTCTTTTAGGGGCGAAGCTCCTAAGGGTGTGGGTCTGTCCCTCCTCTGTAGTAGTAGTAGTAGTAGTAGTAGTAGTAGTAGTAGTAGTAGTAGCTAGGTAGGTAGATAGCCACGTATAGTGGAATGTAACCACTCCACGTGATAAAGATGACGATGACGCAGTATAGTGGAATGTACCCACTACACGTGATAACGATGAAGTATAAGCGCGTTCCAGTATAGTGGAATGTACCCACTACACGTGATAACGATGACGATGACGCTGATGACCATGAAGTATAAGCGCGTTCCAGACCACACATTCTCTTTCTGCCATGGATGAAAACGATCGAGCTTCGCCCACTCATCATCATTCACTTCATGGATATGGCGTGTTAAAGGGGCGAAGCTCCTAAGGGTGTGGGTCTGTCCCTCCTCTGTAGTAGTAGTAGTAGTAGTAGTAGTAGTAGTAGTAGTAGTAGTAGTAGTAGGTAGATAGCCACGTATAGTGGAATGTACCCACTCCACGTGATAAAGATGACGATGACGCAGTATAGTGGAATGTGCCCACTTAACGTGATAACGATGAAGTATAAGCGCGTTCCAGTATAGTGGAATGTACCCACTACACGTGATAACGATGACGATGACGCTGATGACCATGAAGTATAAGCGCGTTCCAGACTACACATTCTGTTTCTGCCATGGATGAAAACGATCGAGCTTCGCTCACTCATCATCATTCACTTCGTGGCAGTGGCGTAAATCCGTAAAGACCACAAGGGGGGACACACATCTTGCAATGGCGGCCATTTTGTTTTTATAACATTCTGTATTTCTAATCATATAAAATTAAACTTATACATTCACATGAAATAATAATAATAATGATAATAATAATAATAATAATAATAATAATAATAATAATAATAATAATAATAGTGCGAGTATGACCGTCGGCGCCGGGTCAGAAAAAATAGCGCTGGGCATAGAATAGTCTATAAGCGACATCGCGTGGCGAAGTTAGTTTCTAATAGTGACTCGTTAGCAGGCGCTAGCATTTTAGCAGCTGAGTCATTCGCGTTGAAGTATGTAATAAAAATGGTAGCACTATTCGTGCTAACGCATAAAAGTATTCCCCATCGTGTGTATCGGCTAGAAGTACTTTGTTTCTGTTCTTGAAAGTGCTTTTCAGAGTTGGTTTACGGAAAGTGCGTTGTCTTTTACTGCTAAGAAATTCAAATGTGACATTTGGAAGATAAATCTCAAGGGGGGACCCTTGCATGGGGTGTCTCCCCCAGCCTGAACATAGGGGGGGTCAGGGACCCCCCTGACCCCCCCCCATGATTTACGCCACTGCTTCGTGGATATGGCGGGATTTTTTTCTGTATATATTGCTCAACCTTAGCGCAAGTCTGCTATCTACCCACACATTTTATTCTTTGAAAGGGAAAGTTAGTTAGATTATTGAGGCAAAGCCTGAAACGGCTCGTCAAACGCGAAGATTGCCTATCGGCGTCGGTGCCGTTGGTGTCAACACGAGTGACGCAAAATTCATCATCACGTGATAACGTCCTATGATGTCACTACAACGTCACATGGTGACGTCATCACATGATATCTATGCTTGTTCAAATGTGAACTGATCACGGAGGCTGTGCAAGACCGCGATAGGTTGCAGAAAGCTTTCGGAGAGGGGCGGGGCAGGATCTGTACAGTGACTGAGAAGAAAAAGATGGATTTCACATACAAGTCGTCTGAGGCGAATGCATAGAGAACCCTGTGTCTTTTTGGTGTTGCAAGTGTGCTTTGACACGAATGTCGTTTTTCGCAGCATGTTTTCTTCGCTCGCATCTCCTGCTATTCCTTTTTCTCATTTTTTCCGGCACACTCTGTAACGCCCATTCTTCTTTATTCGAACAGAGGTCGTGTATTATGGAGAAAATGGTAAGTAGCGTGTACGTTTTCTTTATTTTTTTTTCAAGAATGCGGCAGGCCTTCGGTATATATTTCAGCCTCGTACAACCGTCCCACGTATAATAACTTTTAGTCGAGTCACTGTCAACTCTTGATACCATGAGTATTAGAAAGCCACTGAGGTACCCTGTCATATAACACGGAGCCAGGGCGTAGCTCACTTCTTAAACTATATATACATAATGCTCTGCCATTTCTGCTCACCTCGCATTCTATATTAAATTGAATAAATAAGTAAGTCAAGAAATGTATAAACAAATAAATAAATGAAAAGTAAACGACTACTATAATGTTTTATATTCTCGCTTTTTTTTATAGGCACTCACCGAGGACGAAAAGGTATTGTGGCAATTTCTTGCTTCCATCTCCACATTTTTTACAGCAGTGCTGTTATGGTAGAAGTCTGCCGTGTGTTGTAGATAGAAAATTATCATCATCATGAACGGGCACGTGCTCTCTTCGTCCTCTTCTTCATCGCCTTCCTCATCTGCTTCGCTTCCAAGAACATGTGCGCCGATTCGCCCGGCGTGCGATGCAATAACTCTGATGGGCTATAAAGCGAGTAACGGGGGGAGAAAAAGAAAGAGAGAAAGACAGAGAAAGAAAGAGAAAGGAAGGTACAGAGGAAGAAATTCATGGCGTAAACAATTTCGTGGTGAGGGGCGGGACTCGAACCCGCGTCCCAAGCGCACCGAAGGCGACCGTCGTATAACCACTCGGCTATCCAGGCACACTATCAGGGCATAGCATAGCCTTGTGTATACCGTAGTGTAGTATAGTATAGTATGGTATACTAATCGGTGGAAAAGGGAAGTTAAGATGAGGAGGGTATACGTGAGGGTGAGGATGAGGGCAAGGAGGAGAGAACGAGTGCGGAGGAAGAGAAAGAAGAAACAAATAGACATAGAGAGAACAAGCCAGAAAGACACAGCCCCCCCCCCACCCCCAAGAAAAAAAAAGTTTAAAAAAAAATTCCCCATCTCCCGCTAAAAGGAACTGATGCGAAGCAGTGGGGAGATGGCTGGCTTGAGTGGGAGAAACGTCGCCGTTTCCGTTTCGCGGCAGCGGCCCGGGCGCTCATCGCGGCGCTGCACAGGAGAGAGAATTATATGCGTGCGCTCCGTCATTTTCATACCGCGGAACTACCGTGACGCCCCCCAGCGGAATATGGAGCTGTCGCACCACCTGTCGTGCGCGCCGCTCCGTAGAGTAGAGGATTCCTACAGGAGAGAAAGGGGGGAGCGTAGGAGAAGAGAGGGCACCTGTCGTGCCCACCGCTCCATAGAGTAGAGGATTCCTGGAGGAGAGAACGGGGGGCGACCGTAGGAGAGGAGAGAGATGGGGAGGGGACGCGCATGCGCTGTGGGGGTGTGGGACGCGGGCGCCGCTCCGTACAGTAGACGATTTGTAGAGGAGAGCGTAGGAGAGGAGAGAGAGGGGGGGACGCGCATGCGCTCTGGGGGGTGTGGGACGCGGGAAGGAGGGACGGACAAAGCCTCCGCAAGCACATGCAAGCAAGATCAAGGAATGGAGTCAACGTGGGTGACAGACACCACCGGTAGTGCGTGTTATTCTTTGCTTGCACCCACCACATGCCTAGCCATTGCTAAGCAGCCACTATGTGCTCTCGGCTAGGACTCTGGTAACTGTGGTGGTGGTTGACGGCCTTATTGTACTACAGTGTTCTCGTTCGCATAGTGGGTGCTTCCCTACCTTCATGAAAGTGACCGGACGCGGGACGCCGGACGCGGGAGGGACGGACACAGCCCCGAGCATAAGATGCTTCGCATCTAAAACGAGAGCATGGATAGCCATGTATGGTATAATATAGCAAGGGGTGGAAAATAGACAGGTGGGAGGGTGTAAGCCTAGCCAAGCCAGGAACAGCTGGGAGCCCACTAGCTCTGCTGTGACCCAGCCTTAGTTCGCGACTTAGTGCAAGCTGCGCTATTTCCCCTTTTTTTCCTTTTTTTATGCTAATCCACACCAGACAATGACAAAGTAACGGAGACTTCTCCTTCCCTATATTGTACGCAGTTACGTACGTAGCCTGGACATTACAAAGTGAAGTCAATAGTGGCTCGCAATCTGTGTCTTTTGTGTGGGTTGCAATATGGCGTAGAAAACAAAAGAAATGACGAAATGCGCTGACGCGAGCCTCGTAATTTTGATTATATGCCTATAATTGGTGTTTCCTTTGCGTTTTAGATGATACAGAATTTTTAAAGATCGTAGTCCTTGAGCTCTACAAGCTCCTTGATTACCTGCAGGAGAAGTAAAATAAGGATTGACGAATTCATTAAAACTCATTAATTAACTTTTAAAGGGATTACCCGGCGCCACGTGTTGCAATTGACGAATTTTAGTCTTTGAGTTCGCAAGGCATATCGAACTAAGTGTAACGACATCTGAGAGTGGCACAGATTTCGAGGCATGCGCCGTCATGCTTGCAGTAAAAGTGCATAATTTTACCGGTTACTCTTTTAACAAAACGCCACGATTTGCGTTGGAACAAAGAAGTACCAGGAACGTGATTGTCATTTCGTTGCGCGCTTCATGCATGAACATCATTAAACTGGTAGGAACCCCTTGCGAGCTGACTCGCTAAAATTCTTCAGTTGCAATATAGGCGCACCACATTAGTTAACTAGAGAGGTAGTCGTAAAGTTCAGTTCGTTAGCCGATTGTGTACTTTAATTTCTGGCTCGAGTAAGATCCGCTTCAAAGTCAAGTTCAATGCATAAATTCAACTGACGGCGCTTCAAAACGCACCCACGACCGCTTTTGGATTCAATTTCACTTACCTGCGCCTGCATTTCTCATGAGTCGATTATATATGCACACGAATTCCTTAAAACGTACCGTGCTTAAACAAGCACGAGTATTTTTTTCTTGGGATACAAATTGGTCATTCCGTGACTTGACAGGTTCTTGTGCTTTCTCCTTTTTAGATGCGAAGCATCTTATGCTCGGGGCTATGTCCGTCCCTCCCGCGTCCCGCGTCCGGCCACTTTCATGAAGTAGGGAAGCACCCATTATGCGAACCAGAACACTGTAGTAATATGAAGGCCGTCAACCACTACCACATTCATCAGTCATGGCCGAGAGCACAGGGAGGCTGCTTAGCAATGGCTAGGCAGGTGGTGTCTGTCGCCCAGGTTGACCCCATTCCTTGATCTTGCTTGCATGTGTTTGGAGGGGGCTTAGTCCGTCCCTCCTTCCCGCGTCCCACACCACCACAGCGCATGCGCGTCCCCTCCCCCCTCTCTCTCTCCTCTCCTGCGCTCACCCCCTTTCTCTCCTCTAGGAATCCTCTACGGAGCGGCCCCCCGCGTCCCACACCCCCCCGCAGCGCATTCGCGTCCCCCTCCCCCCTATCCTCTCCTACGCTCACCCCCCTTTCTCTACTCTAGGAATCATCTACTCTACGGAGCGGCGCCCGCGTCCCACATCCCCCACAGCACATGCGCGTCATCTCCCCCCTCTCTCCTCTAGGAATCCTCTACTCTACGGAGCGGCTCCCGCGTCCCACACCCCCCACAGCGCATGCAAGTCCGCTCTCTCTCCTCTCCTACGGTTCCCCCCGTCCTCTTCTCTAGGAATCATCTACGGAGCGGCGCGCACGACAGGGGGTGCGACACCTGCATACTCCGCTGGGGGGCGCCACGGTAGTTCCGCGGTATGAAAATGACGGAGCGCGCGCGCCTCATTCTCTCTCCGGTGCAGCGCCGCGGGAGGACCGCTGCCGTGAAACGAGATCGGCGACGTTCCTCCAACTCAAGCTAATTATCTCCCCGCTGCTTCGCATCCACACATGGTTCCCTTTAGCGGGAGATGGGGAAGTTTTTTTTCTCTCTCTCTCTTTCGGGGATATTCCTTGGTATGGACGTTTCCGAAGGAGCCGTTCAGCACCTGCATTTTATATTCCCCGCGCATACTACCACTGAATATTGACAACCATCCTATTGTAGCACAAAACCGAAAGAAAATACAGACGGATTTCACAGAAACAAGGCTCCTTAGGCGATGAAACATCCGTCCTGTACCGGGGATCGAACCCAAGACCAATGCGTTTTCGTCAACTAAGAGAAGAGCAAGGTAGAGGTCAGACAGGGAGGTTAACCAGGAAGAGCTCGGGTTGGCGACCCTGTATTTCGGAAGGGGAAAGGGGTACGAAAAAACGCAAGAGAATATTCTGTAACGACACTACTATATATCATGACTCGTGATAAGACTGTCGAAAATCAACACACCAACATCGTCAGCTAAGAAGCTAAGGTTTCAACCAAGGTTATCAACTAAGATTTCGTCAACTAAGGTTTCATCAACAAAAAGCTTTCTTTGGGTGCAATGAGTGAAATCCGCACGGATTTCCTTGTGGCTTCGTGGTACAATCAGGTGGTTGCTAGTTTCTCTTTCATAACCCTTGCACCATCTCGCGGGTTTCCGCAGAACTGATTTATTATACTACTGAACATTATTTTCTTATTTCTTTTCAGAAATGCGTGGAAGCAGCAGGACTATAGGACGCAGGACTCCGCAATGTAATACCATGCGACTGTACACCGGAGCTTAAACGACGTACGCCAATAAAAGAGCCAAACAACGGCAAACATAGCCCCGAGCATAAGATGCATCGCATCTAAAAATCCGGCCCACTACCGATTACGTTGTGTGACGTATGCGGTAGAGCTTCCCGGCCTTGACGAAGTTTCTTTAGGTGGCGTTGGTACTCCTCGTAGCTTTGGCAGTGCTGCAAGGTAGTTGTGAGATGGAATATAGTAACGTTGGTGGCGAGGCTGAAGCTTGACGGAAAGAGCATTGGAAAGCAGCTGTCTCCTAGAATGGAAGGGGTGTGTCAGAACACGGCAGTCAGCTGGGAGTACGCTCGGGAGGGAATGGCGAAGCGGGCCTGTCATGCAAAGCTGGAGCGCTTTGAACGCTGTTGGCGTTCCAGCGTATCAGTGCCAGTAATACGCCATTTGGGTGAATGGACGGGCGGAATGGGCCACAGCCGCACCAGAACGCTACCGCAGCGTTTTAGCGCGGCCGTGAATGAGCATATCGTCACCCGATAGCTTAAGATGGAGCGTCAAATAAAGAGTCAAACAGGCAACATTCATGGAGAGAATTGAGGCCCACTCCACGAAAGATTGGCACTCCTAGGGCAAACTTTTCACATATGTGGTGTAATAGGCCCTTCTAATAACGACTTCAATATTCAAGCTCTGATGTGCAACTACAAACGCGTTATTTACGGCCTGATTAGAGTCACTGTCGCGCGTACCAATGCACGTGGAAGCGCTTCTCCGTGGGACGAGCTGAGGCGCCAGAGCGGGCGCGAGATGAACTAGGCCCGAGACGCCGCTTCGGCGGCACGCAACAGGCCGCACCTTCTTTTTTATCCAGCGTCCGTGGTACAACACAGAAATACTTAGGAAACACTTGCAAGCATAAAAATATCTAGAAAGACTTGCAAAAAACACAGAAAAACAATAGTATGACGAAGGGAGGCCTCGGCTTCGCTGTTTCGACGGCTTGCACGGAGTGGAGCTTGCTGGAATAATTTTTTTTTCGCTAGGAGATCCAGAGTGGTCGCCGAAATCCTGATGCGACCACTCGGATTGCACCAAACCGAATCTGCAAATGAAATGCAGGAACGCTCCGTGCGAGATCGCGCCGGAAGTTCCTCATGCACACGTTACGCAAACCTGTTCCGGAAACCACTGCTGCTTCCTATCTTTACCTTTTCATAGCAGCTTTGGTCGCTGGAAACCGCGACTACAGTTGCACACAAACTGGCGGAAGTTACTTATGACGCTCGTTCTACTTCCGACCACATCCGGGACTTCGCTGCAGAAAAATGAGAGTGATGCGGCGCGGAGGAAGTTGCTCTGAATGTCATTAAAAAAAAAGTTCTTTCTCTCTGCTGAAATGATAAGTGGAAGGCGCGAACCTGCTCCGGAACGACCAGTGAAAAACGCAATAAGTTTCGTCTGTTTCTTTTTCCTGCAACTAAGGGTCGCTTCGCTGGAATCCCCAGGCCTTTTTGGCGTTGGAACTCATGGTTGTTTCACCTGCAAAATTAGAAGCAGTGATCCGGCCAAGCATTTGGATCGCCATTCCATTGTACCAGAGCCATCCGCCTTTGTCGGCACATAAGTGTTACGAAAGAAGTGCAGGCAACGGGCCGCTACCGCGAAACGGGAGCGGCGACGTTTCTCCCGCTCAAGCTAACCATCTCCGCTGCTTCGAATCCACACATGGTTTCCTTTAGCGAGAGATGGGAGCCGGGCGCTCATCGCGGCGCTGCACAGGAGAGAGAATGAGGCGCGCGCGCTCGGTCATTTTCATACCGCGGAACTACCGTGGCGCCCCCCAGGGGAGTATGCCGCTGTCACACCACCTGTCGTGCGCGCCGCTCCGTAGAGGATTCCTAGAGGAGAGGATGGGGGGGGACCGTAGGAGAGGAGAGAGAGGGGGGAGGGGACGTGCATGCGCTGTGGGGGTGTGGGACGCCGGAGCCGCTCCGTAGAGTAGATGATTCCCAGAGTAGAGAAAGGGGGTGAGCGTAGGAGAGGATAGGGGGAGGGGACGCGCATGCGCTGCGGGGATGTGGGACGCCGGAGCCGCTCCGTAGAGTAGAGGATTCTTAGAGGGGGAGAGGACGCGCATGCGCTGTGGGACGCGGGCGCCGCTCCCCAAGGAATCATCTACTCCGTGGAGTAGATGGTTCCTAGAGTAGAGAAAGGGGTGAGCGTAGGAGAGGATAGGGGGGAGGGGACGCGCATGCGCTGTGGGGGGTGTGGCACGCTTCGTAGAGTAGAGGATTCCTAGAGGAGAGAAAGGGGTGAGCGTAGCAGAGGAGAGAGGGGGGAAGGCACGCGCATGCGCTGTGGTGGTGTGGGACGCGGCAAGGAGGGACGGACTAAGCCCCCTCCCAACACATGCAAGCAAGATCAAGGAATGGGGTCAACCTGGGCGACAGACACCACCTGCCGAGCCATTGCTAAGCAGCCTCTCTGTGCTCTCGGCCATGACTCTGATGACTGTAGTAGTTGTTGACGGCCTTCATATTACTACAGTGTTCTGGTTCGCGTAATGGTTGCTTCCCTACTTCATGAAAGTGGCCGGACGCGGGACGCGGGAGGGACGGACAAAGCCCCAAGCATAAGATGCTTCGCATCTAAAACTATTGTTGCATTTCTCTCTCGGTACCGTCGGTCGCTTCCACTTTGTGATGTCTGCTTTTAAGGCGAAAGCCTTTAATGTCTCATACTCACGTCCGTCCGGTGTCCGTGCGGTGTCCGTCCGGCGTCCGCCCGTCTGTCCGTCCATCCGTCCGTTCTTTCGTCTGTCCGTCTGTCTGTTTGTGCTCTAACGTAAGTGTCAATGTTACGTCGAACCATAGGACACTCTTTAGGAGCCAGTGTAGCCAACGTGCCTGGTAAGACCACGATATGCCCAGAACTACTCAAACTGCACAAAGTAGTGATGCAGAACTATCGGTAAATGGACTATCGATAGCATTGATAGTTTCTTTGAAATTATCGATAGTGTACGAACACTATCGAATAGTGCTACTATCATTCAACTATCGATAGTATAACCGATAGGGCAATCGATAGTACCGTCGCTAGCATTATTACAGGTAATACTGTTGATAGTGATGTGAATAATTAAGCCGTTGTTTGCCCTTGATATTGCTAAAACATTCACGACAGCCCACTCTCAGCAATACTCAGTTCGTTAACGAGGAATATTTTGGCGAAAGAAAGAAATTATTTCCGCAGCGAAAATGCCGGATGAGATCCATCTGAAAAAATCATATTCAAAAGCAATCAGTTACATCTTACAAATAACAAACTTAGTATTTGATATTTTTATGTTGACATGTAAAACTCCAACAATTACCACTTGATATTCTTACTTGGAATTCATAAAATGCAATATAAGTTTGAATCCGCGCAGTTCCGACATATGTAACTGCTTCCCTTTTGCTGTAGATGGACACTTAATTATCATGTGTCAGTGAAGCATTCTGGTGAAAGAACACAAGTATGTCACCTTTCTTGCCCTTCAGCCTGTTCCTCCTGCTCCACCATTTACCACGCACCCGAGGAACGAAGTTTATGCTGCAATGAGTTCACATGGTTGATTTTATACTATCGATACCGTACTATCAAATGTACTATCGATAGCGTTATCGATAGTTTTTCTACCATCGATAGTTTGATAGTTACTCAACTATCGATAGTATCGATAGTTCTGCATCACTAGCACAAAGACGTCGGTACAACTCGCAACGCTTGGCTCAAAGCAATAAGGAAATGTGATATACGCCGCTGCTCGTCTACTGCTTCGCATGACATCGACTCCACGAATGTGTGGGATCGGTCAATTTTTTGGTTTAGGAAACTATCTGTTTTAACCTTCCTTCAAACATTTCTAGTTTTACTACTCGTCACTTATGATCCGAAACTTCCGAAATTTTACGCTCAAAGAGAAATAGAAGAGTCTTTTGACTATTATTTGTCAAACCTTACTTGCCGCATGTACGACTCGTGAGGTCCGTGAACTTGCGTGGAAGATTATTGTACTCTCGTCAGATAGTCATGTGACCCAAGGGAGAGTTAGCGTGCTCTCTTTAACGGGAGTCATATACGTGCGAAGTCGCAACTCACCGAAAAGAGCAACGCATACTTTTTTTCTTAGTGCGTATAGGTTGACTGTGCAACGCTTGTCGCGTGTTTGTGCTGCCGCAGACGCGCCCACGGAGACCGTTCTGTCGCTTCAGAAAACTCACACTTTTGCGATCTTTTATGGTACATTAAGTCACTCCATAAAGTGCGCCATGCAGAATTTCGAAGGCCTTTTTCCTTTTTTTACAGCGCTGTTATGAGATCACAAGGGCCGTTTTTGCGCAGTAGTTGTCCGCCGCCGCCGCCGCCGGTGTCAGTAACCACTATCGTGCGCAATAAGAAAAAAAAACTAAATAAATAAGAAATCCCTATGACAGAATGGGAATCGAACCTGGGCCCTCTGCGTGGCAGCCCGGGGCTTGAAACTGCGTTGCAAACTGACCCTATGCAGGCTTCATGTCGGGTAAGGAATCGCGCTAGCATTCGTAATAAAGCGTTTCAGAACAGTGAAGTAACAACCAGGCGTCACACAATGCGTATTACGTGACGATTGGGTCGTTCAATGCTCCAACCCATTACAAAAGCCTCAGACATAATTCTTCATCGTCGTCAGCCGCGGCATCACCAAAGTGCACATAATGCGTTACAAGTGTGTAGCGGGTACCGCGCTTTTCCGAAGAATGACGAATAATAGTATAGTGGACTCTTCCCCACTACACAAAAATTATGATAATTAATGGCGTAGTGGGTACCATGCAAGTGTGCTTGTAGTAGTTGCCACAAGAGTGTTTAAAAAAGGCTCTAGAAAGGCCGCTCTTCCAGCTTTCGCTGGGACTGTGCTGCGCGTTTCGCGCAGGCCTGGCGGTTTTTTTTTTCCCCTTTGCGTTTGTTAAATAGAGGTCGTGACGCGGTTGGCTTGCAAAACGGGGGGCGGGAAAACTGGAGAAAGCTTTCGTCCTTAGTACTTAAGCGAAGCGAACGTTGCTAGAGGGACTATATTTCGGAGAATACAAGATTCTCGGCACGGGCAGAGAGCCTGAGTTCTAGGTGATTCACTGCGCGACGCAAAAATAACAACAAAGAAATTTCCAGGCAGCCTTTATATTTTCATGTAACACGAAGAAAGAGCAAGGCATTTCTTGTTCTCTTGATCAGGACTGGCTGTGAGACTGTCCTTTAACGGTTCATATTTTGGATTAAAGTATACGTGTTTGTTCTCTGTTCAGCCAACTCTAATCTCAATCCGGAGGAATACGGTAAAACCCGTGTTGTACGGTGTGCACATCATCGCACCGTAACTCCATTTGTGCATTTTATAAACGCGAAACACTCATGGTGAGCTCGTAGTCGTTTAGCTCGCTTAATATACTCCAAAAGTGGTGCTGTGTGACGTGACCGTATGACGAACATAAATGCTAGGTGGTAACAGGACAATAAAGACTTGCGTGTCATGCATAACATGATTGACATGCCACGCTCATGGTGAGCTCGCGGTCGTTTCGCTCGCTTGATATACACCAAAATCGGTGTAGTGTGACGGGACTGTATGAAGAACATATATGACAGGTGGTAACATGAAAATAATGACACGTATGTCGTGAATGTCATGACACGCTCATGGTGACCTCGTGGCCATTTCACTCGATAGATATACATCAAAATTGTCATTGCGCGACGTGACTGTATGAAGGACATATTTGACAGGTGGTAACATGAATATGCATGTCATGTTCGCGATGATTTATGCATGCCACGCTCATGGTAACATCGAGGTCGCTTCGCTCGTTTGATATGCCAAAAATGTGTGTTGCGCGACGCGACTGTATCATGAGCATATGTGATAAGAGGTAACGAAAATATCGACATGCATGTCATGTGCGCCGTGACTTAAATGGAGGCCACTCCTTGCTGGCGGCTTCGCATAACATCGATTCCCGCGGAGCGTGGGATGTGCGGGATTTTTTTTTTTTACTCTCTTAAGTAATCCATGAACTATCAACCGACAGCGGACAAGTTGCCCGCACCAGAAAGGAACTTGGCGGGCATGACCAAGGGCGTGTTTAAGCGAGGGCGTTTGAAACTTTAGCAGTTATCTTGTGCTTCACAAGGAAAAATTTATCCGACTCTGCTTGATAACTGCGATTATATTCTCGCCTATTGCGATCAATAACATTTTTCAAGCAAGCTAAACAGAGGGAACTGGTCACGTGTATTTAGCTATCTCCTCAAGCAGACTAGATAGATAGATAGATAGATAGATAGATAGATAGATAGATAGATAGATAGATAGATAGATAGATAGATAGATAGATAGATAGATAGATAGATAGATAGATAGATAGATAGATAGATAGATAGATAGATAGATAGATAGATAGATAGATAGATAGATAGATAGATAGATAGATAGATCCTGACAACTTCGTTAAATATCCTAAAACATGATAACCACATTAACAGCAGTTACATACCTTCCTGAGGAGCACCGACGAGGGTTGCCAGACGCGAACATTTTTCTCGATAAGGCGCTCGGTGGTTCGGCTGCGCAGGGGTCTCTGTCGAGCCCGACTCGGAGACATCTCCATGGTGCAATCGGCAAAGCTGTGCACCAGAGATGGCGGTGGCCGCTGATCCGCTTGAGGACGCCCCCCGCTGCGGTGGCGACTGTTCATTTCGCGGCTGCTGTTGGCGGTCGGATGAACCTGGCGACATCGCACCCGCAGCGTCGGCCTCGTTACCGGTTAACGACGACAGGGACATGATGGCGACGGGTGGCCGAACGAACCTCGAGGCTCCCCGTTTCTTCTTCCTCTCGGCGAGGGCTGGCCACGTGCGCTCGCTTTGACATAACCATGATGATCTTAAAGGGCCTCTCAAACAGATTTTAGATGCGAAGCATCTTATGCTCGGGGCTCTGTCCGTCCCTCCCCCGTCCCCCGTCCCGCGTCCCGCGTCCGGCCACTTTCATGAAGTAGGGAAGCACCCATTATGCGAACCAGAACACTCTAGTAATATGAAGGCCGTCAACCACCACTACAGTCACCAGAGTCAAGGCCGAGAGCACAGAGAGGCTGCTTAGCAATGGCTAGGCAGGTGGTGTCTGTCGCCCAGGTTGACCCCATTCCTTGATCTTGCTTGCATGTGTTTGGAGGGGGCTTAGTCCGTCCCTCCTTCCCCCCGTCCCACACCACCACAGCGCATGCGCGTCCCCTCCCCCCCTCTCTCTTCTACGCTCACCCCTATCTCTCCTCTAGGAATCCTCTACTCTACGGAGCGGTCCCACACCCCCCCACAGCGCATGCGCGTCCCCTCCCCTATCCTCTCCTACGCTCACCCCCCTTCGTCTACTCTAGGAATCCTCTACTTTACGGAGCGGCGCCCGCGTGCCACATCCCCATAGCGCACGCGCGTCCTCTCCCCCTCTCTCATACGCTCACCCCCTTTCTCTACTCTGGGAATCCTTTACTCTACGGAGCCCGCGTCCCGCATCCCCACAGCGCATGCGCGTCCTCTCCGCCTCTCTCCTACGCTCACCTCCTTTCTCTCCTCTAGGAATCCTCTACTCTACGGAGCAGTTCCCGCATCACAAACCCCTACAGCGCATGCGCGTCTCCTCTCTCTCCTCACCTATGGCTCTCTCCTCTAGGAATCCTCTACGGAGCGGCGCGCACGAGAGGTGGTGTGACAGCTACATACTCCGCTGGGAGCACCACGATAGTTCCGCGGTATGAAAATGACGGAGCGCGCCTTATTCTCTCTCCTTTGCAGCGCCGCGATGAGCGCCCGGGCCGCTGCCGCAAAACGAGAGCGGCAACGTTTCTCCCGCTAAATCTAACCATCTCCCCGCTGCTTCGCATCCACACATGGTCCCCTTTAGCGGGAGATGGGGAAGTTTTTTAAGGCAGACAGAGAGAGGGGGGATGAAGGCAGAGGGAAGACAGGGAGGCTACCCAGGGAAAATCTCCTTTTGACTACCCGGTACTGGTGAAAGGGAAGTTATTTACAGTGAAACCTCGGTGATACGAACACGGCTCATACGAATTTCGGGGTGATACGAATTTTTCTTTGGTCCCGGCCAAGGCCCATTGGCCTGCAATGTAATGGAGTACGGTTGTTACGAACCGATTTTCACCCCGGGACGTTTGATACGAACGTACGCTACCGCCCAGGTACGAAGAGGTGCTGTCCGCGCTGTCGCGGAAGACGCGCCAAGCATGTGCGAGCGCGGCAACGCAAGAGCGGGCATGCGCGCCGCACCGCCAAATCATCAGAATCACGGTGTAAGAAAAATATTTTCTTTCTTACGGTCAGAATAAACCTTCAGAGACGCGTCACGGCCTCCGGGATTGTGTGCGCGAATCTTTGAGGCTCTAATGTGCCTCCGTGTGCCTTCGCGTTTAGATTACAGAGGGCATTGGCGCCATGCTTTTTTTTCTAACGCGTCGACGCGGGCTGCTGTCGTTGTACTGTGTTTACACGTGCCTGCCTCGTGCATCAGACATCCTATGAAAGGTGGACGAGGACCGAAAGAAAGCGAGGACTCTCTTGACGAACGAGTCAGGCCTCAAAACGTCAACATGCGCGGCTGTTGAGATCGTATTTGTGCGAGCAGGGCCGTAAATCTCCCAAAAAAACATCCCCAACACTTTCGCGATAACAAAATCATAAGATAGCACCATGGTTCTGTAATTTTGTGGCCTTGATCTATCGCGTCAAAGCACTTCTTCCGTTACTTTCACCGCAGCAATTCCGTGTCATGCGAAAAAGCATAGTAAAATTTGGAAGGGGCTACTGCTGTCGCGGGTTACAACGCACCTTGTTCATCAATTAAACACGCGCGTACGGACCGTATATTTACGAGTACCGGCGTGATTGCGGACATTTAAAAACTTAACTGACAATCATTCAGAGTTCTTCCTTAGGTTGCTGCGGCCCTGAAAAACAATAAATGAAAATGTAGGCGAGCTTTCTTTTGTCGCAAGCTAATTTTTTATGCTTTCTGATGATACGAATTTCGGATGATACGAATATTTTTAGTGGTCCCCTGAGATTCGTATCACCGAGGTTTCACTGTAATCTTGTTAAAGGGTTCCCGGAGCACTTTTTCGGGTAATCATGGAATGACCAGAGCATCTTAGTTTATTGCCTCGTTATTCGATTGCCGCAATAGTTTCTCGAATCCGTTCAGAACGAGCGGAATAACGGAATTCTGAAAGGAAAGGCGCAATATATACTATGTGCACTGCGACTGGCACGCCGCCGCGCGGCCGTCAGAGCCGACAGTCGTTGAGAGCCCGAGCAGAACCAAACGCTCTCCCAAGCCCGCTAGCAAGTAGTTTATCGTAATGAATGAACTGCTGCGTGGTCGATTGTACCAACAGGTACACGTCGTGTCCTGCGGGAACGACGTTTCACAGTTTCTCGACTCCTCCCTGCTTTATTGGGCAGTGACATAAGTGGATCACGGCTGTGCGACGAAAAAAAATGTTTGGTTCCCGCTCCCTCAACCGTCTCGCGTTCTGCCGCTGCATGCTTGGAATTGGTCTGAGACACCACCTCTAGAGGTGCAATGATCTTGCGTGATGTTCCTGCTGCCATAGAGCTGGTGAGAAAAGAAACGTATGCAAGGCATTTTATAAAATGCCTTGCATACGTTCCATCAGTCTTGAGCTGAATTATAATTCAGCTCAAGACTGATGGAACATTTTAATGGACCTTATTACCTCGCCGTTTACCCTTCACAGTTCTGGGGTATGCAATACGAGGTCAATTAGTGCTTTGCTGGGTTGATAGGACCATCAGTTAAGGGGCGAACTGAGTTGCGTAGCATATTACCGTAAACACAACTAGCCGCCCAGCAGCGCTATGTGCACTAGGTAGGATCAAGCTATGACGCACAGTAGCAGAACTACAGGGTCTGTACGAAAAAACGAAGCTTTGCGAATGCTGTAGCGACGGATGTGCATGTCAGTGTGTTTCGGAAAGCAACATAAACAACGCAAGAGGTTGTAGTGAATGACAGGCGTGACGGTTCCCGAAGTGACCGTGCCGTCGTCGTCGCCACTTTGCAAGGTGAAGCGAAAGACGAAACGGGGTTTCGGCGTCCTCTCTCGCCGAAATCGTAGCACGTTCTCTTTCTCGGCCGCGCCTCAAGCTCTTAGCATGAGCAGCGCGAGCGGTGAGGTAAAGACTGTGATCATGATGAGAGATGATGATGCCGCGACAGTTTCAGGCAAAGCACTTTGCGAGACTCAGGGGCTGCAAGTCGCCGTGGCACGAAGCCGCAACAAAGGAGCACGCCACCCGGCCACTCACCGTGATTTCCACGGCGAGTGTCCGTGGAGCCATCGATAATTCTAAATGCTCTGTGTATTCTGCAAGTACGCGAGTAGTGGACACGCACCAATAATATTCTAAGTGTCAAAGATTGACAACTTACCGCGACGGTTATAGAGTAAGCATCTTGCATTACACACACCTGACGCAATCATGTACCCGTCAGTTACGCGCAGCAAGGCGCTCACTAACGTGGAAACCGTGGCCGCTTTCGTGCAGGTTTTCCCTCTTATTGATTGTGGCATCGCGGCAGAATGACTATATCTATAAATCCAGCTCCAAGCACTAACGCGCCGGCTACGCGCGCTTGCGCCACCATAGCTGTCAAAGCAATGAGGCGCTGCTGTCTTCTAAGATTCTCAACGTTGCACGCCCGCCGCACTACTCGCGGCGCTGCGCGCGGTTTTCAAGGCGCCCCTTATAGGTCCCAAACTGAGTGTATAGACACCACGAATGTAAGTTGTTTTTCTTGCGTAGTGTCTCTATTTGCACCTTTCCTTTCAAAGTGCGTCACCAACTACTACCTGAAGAAGTACAAGGATTTGACGAACACTTACAGCATTTCCTCTCTTCTCTCGTCTCGACGAGCGCGATGGAAGCTACACAGTGAGGGATGACGCGGGGGAAAGTAGCTACGTCAGCGCGCATCGCGACTTTGACCGCGCGTCGTGAAACGCGATTAACCTTTCCCGCTGGGATTCCTGTGCGCACTAGTGTTACTACTGGCTAATTTTAGCGCATTATGTAGCACGGCACCAGCATGTGGGGACATCCCGCGGCAAGAAGTTCACCTGACCCAGGCGCCGCTCCTGATATATGTTAGCTTACAGCCAATAGCAGCAATCTGCTGTTTGACGACATGCAGCTGGCTGCATGGCTGCAGAATAAGAAATATGATGGCGATAACGACACCATGGCGGAGTTACACCGCTGTAATTTATTAGCGTACCTAATTTTTTGGCTTACTCAGGATGGTGACGGCAGTCTAACCATCGTACGCATTCTTAAATTATGTCCACAGAGTTTTAAAACGCGCCTTCCCAACTTCACTTGCTCGCTGAAAATAGTCTGTCACCTTGGCGTGCGACAGTACAATCGCGTGCAGTGTAGCTTGTCTCGCAAAGAACTGGGCCACCTGCCTCTCAACAATCGTCACACCGAGACGGCAACGCATGCGCGAAATCTCTGCGCGTTGAGTTGCACGCGATGCCACGAACGGTGGAGAGAAATCTTTGCCTTCCGGAACGTCTGCTCCTCTTTCGTTCTGTGGCTTCACGCAGTATTCAATGTCTCCACAGCTGTCCGTCGTCCAGTTTCTGGCGCCTCTAATTCAAATGAGATTGGTCACTCAACGTACTCTCTTAACCGCGACCGTGTGACGCCCACGCAATTTTGTCTTCATGTCAAGGTCGCACGTTTCACGGTCACGCGTAGGGCACGTGACCTCAATGACGAACCTTCCGTGTTCGGTGATGTAGCACGCGGGATCACGTGACGTCACGCGATAGTGCGTTTTCGCCTCGGCGATAGCGCGACGAGCGAACGAGATGGAGGGAGAGAAAGCGTTCGACCGACCTCTCAGACTCGGCTCACTTCGAAATCGTTTGTTTGTAGGAAGAGAGGATGGCAGTAAGTGATTTAGGAGGGGGAGTACGTCGTCGCTGTCTACTTTAGGCCGCGTATAAAGGCGCCCAGAATGCTTCTGGGAGGCCGCACTCATTCTTAGAGCCTCTTCGAAGGTGTGCGTGCGCCTCATTTTCAGACAAAGTAACCTCAGGCACGCTAAAATGAATGCTGCAGTGGTCGTTTTTGCAGTCGTGACTGTGACGGTGGTTCTCTCTGCCGTGGACTGTGGTGACAGCCACGAGGAATGTGAGTTGCTTTGGTGTAAATGACGTTTCTTATCGTCCTATTTGCACATACTCACAATGACGTGCGCGTGTCCACTTGTTGCTGTTGCTGCTGCTGTTATTTCCTTTATCGAAAAATGTATACTTTCACTTCAACGCTTTCGCCAAAGACAGCAAGGTAAGTATAAATTCCGGGAAGAGGCACGAAGATGGAGACTTCGACACGGTGAGAAATTTCGTTCAAAAACACGTAATACACGTAAATGTACCAATGGAATGAGAAGACAATGAAATGTGAAGGAGAAAATAATTGTTGAGGCTTTAACGTCTCAGACCTACGGTATGGTTATGAGACGTTAAACGGTTACGGTATGGTTGGAGGGCTTCGGAAATTTCGTCCACCTGGGGTTCTTTAACGTGCACCTATATCTAAGTGCACGGGCCTCGAGCATTTTCACCTCCGTGGAAAATGCGACCGCCTTTGCTGGAATTCCATCCCGCGAGAATGGGAAGGGTGATGCGCAGGAACAGAGTTGAGGGCAACATGTCTTGATTTTGCGCTGCCTTCTACACCAGATAAAATGACAAAAAGGGGCGGCGCATTCTCGCCAGAGGCTCACTGTTTTACTTTATGTACTACAGATGCGCGCTGTGCAGGAAACTGAGTTGGCGCATTGATAGCCAATATTCTCATATAAGACTGTAGGATTGGGCGTGTTGGTACATGACAGCGCTCTGTATCCTCTCCTCTGTCCCCTCCTGTCGGTTGCGCTCATTTGAATTCTTATTCTCATAGAGTGCCTTGTGGGGAGAGTGACGTCAAAATGGGAGCATGCGACATTTCTCTAGCAGTACCTAAGTTTAGCAAAGACGAGAAGGTTGCATTGCGTAAACGTTGCCGTACGGACACGTAACGTTCGCAGTGCCGTGCTATAATCACATTACGGCAACGATAGCCATATAGTATGTCCATATTCGTTTTCAGCGGTGACCACAACGTCGGCATATCGCGGTCATATCACTTTCGAACGAGTTTTAAGGCGAAAGATTTGGGCGCTTAATCAAACACGAAAAGTGGCCGTCGGTGTCAGCATGAGTAATGAAAAAAAAATGATCATGCAATGACGTCACAGACCACCAAAGCTTGTGACGTCGCGATGACTCCACAGTAATGCCGCATAACGTGACGTCACACGGTGAAGTCATCGCATGACACCGTCGCTAAGTCATAGGTGGGCCGTTCACGGCATAGCTCGGCACACTCACTCATGAGTGCACTCAACTCACACTCACACTCATTTGAACGTGGTGAGTTGAGTATGAGTGAGTACTCATGCGTGTGAGTGGACGTGAGTGTGAACGTGAGTGAGAACTCATGAGTGTGAGTGGTCGTGAGTGTGAACGTGAGTGAGTACTCATGAGTGTGAGTGGACGTGAGTGTGAACGTGAGTGAGTGCGAAGGCTGAAAAAATTGTGGTGAGTGAGTTTGAGTGAGTACTCCCTTAAAGTGCCGACCTATGGAGCTCGGATCACTCACTCATGAGTGCACTCAACTCACACTCACTCACACTCATTTGAACATGGTGATTTGAGTATGAGTGAGTACTCATGAGTGTGAGTGGACGTGAGTGTGAACGTGAGTGAGTGCGAAGGCTGAAAAAATTGTGGTGAGTGAGTTTGAGTGAGTACTCCCTTAAAGTGCCGACCTATGGTTCACGGAGGCAGTACAAAACCATGCTAGGTGTCGAAAGCTTTCGGAACTTGGGGGGAGCGATGCAATCGAATAAGAAAAAAAAAAGACTATGTCTTTCGTCTTCGTTTGATCTAAAGCGAGTTCACTAGGGACCCTGCGAGTTTTAGTTTCGTCGTGGGACAGCAGGCCAGGGAGCCAGGGAGCATGAGCTGAATATAATGAGAGATGGCTTGGCGCATTTGCCAATGCACTGTAAAACCGGCCGGTGTCAACCACGTTTCAAAGAGATAAAGAATTTAGGCAGAAGCAAGGATCAGACTGCGTGTGAGTTGATGGAAGCGTATCAAATAAAAAAAGAAAGGAGCAAGTTGTATTAGCGATACGTCTGTTACATTGTACGTATCGGAAAAGAGATTGTTTGATCGCTGGATAGGCTATAGGTTGCAATGAGACTGCGCATGTATGTTGTCTATTGCCGGCTTAACGCCCAGAACAATCCAGTTAGAAGTGCCGCTCGCCCTTTGATCGTGTTCCTCCGTTTGTGCATGTTCTAATTCGCGGTTAAATTATGTGCTCAAGTAAATACCGACTAGGCCAGAAAACAGTCTTGTTAAAAGCAGGCAGGGCAAAGGAAATTTCAGCTCACTAAATATCATTCTGTGACAATTACACTGCATGCCCCTTGTGACCGGGCATAAGCGTATTATTGACACCGCAGACGGACTAAACGTATTTGTCGCAGTACCGTAGTTACAGTTCACTTCTTGTATCTTCTTTAGCTGCGTAGTGTAATGTCGTGATTGTTTCATTACCACAGGAGAACATTGTCAAGCGCACACAAACAAGGGCAGAGGGAAGTGATGATAACACAGGCTCTCGTGTCATCACCTCCCTCGGTGCTGTTTGTGCGGTTGACGGTGGTCGGCTACGCAGAATCAACTAGTCCAAAAGTTGGTGCTCTTATCTTATTACATCCGTCGGATAGGCGGTGAGTTCAGTATTTCCATTATTCCGCGTACAGAAGTCCCGCGCGAGGTCACGTTGTCGTAACTCTTTTTCTTTACTCTTCCGCAGATAGAAAAAGATACGAGAAAATCATGGCCTGCCTTGAAGGAACTGACGGGGACGCTAAGAGAGTGCGCGTGATAGAGGTAAGCAGATCATTCAATCTGGGTACAGCCGGGACTCGAACCTGAGACATCACACGCTGGGACAGGACTATCCCGCTACGCTTTACTGTTGCACGCAATCTCCAGAGCAAGTTTCACCCAATATAACCACTATATACGCGAGGATACCTGTACGATAGCCACCGGTACCGGGCGATAGCACACAGTCGTCACCACTGCATGGATACATGTGTAAGGGTCAAATCGGGTTACCGAGTTCCGCTAATCGTGCGAATGGTTCTAGGAAAACTAAAATCATTGATCAGTATACGTGAGATGCTGCAAGGATGGCGTTATTGAAGCCGATGGTAAAACAACTGGCAAACTTCATTGAAATAGCAGCTCGTACACAATAACTCTCCGCTTTGTCATCTCTCTAACTATAAAGCGATCGGCCGTGGCTATCCGATCCCAACAGCTAGCTGCGTTTGACTGTAATATCAGCGACATCATAATGTCAAGGGGGATTGGTTGAGCGAGGGGCTGTTTGCTCCATAACGCGAGCTACGTGAAAAACATGCAGTGTCGATATCTTGCTTTAATCGCGAAGCATTTCTCAGCGAACCAAAGGCACTTTGCGTGATTCTATCTATCTATCTATCTATCTATCTATCTATCTATCTATCTATCTATCTATCTATCTATCTATCTATCTATCTATCTATCTATCTATCTATCTATCTATCTATCTATCTATCTATCTATCTATCTATCTATCTATCTATCTATCTATCTATCTATCTATCTATCTATCTATCTAGACGCCTACGTCTGGGTGCTCTCGTGATCGCCTCTTTAACTTGATGTAGACTGAAATTGCTATGGGAGAGTAGGAGGATTTGACGAATGTCACTGTCTCGTCATGGCATGAATAATGTAAAAGTCCCGTCGCGTACGACCATTTCCTACAGACACATGTGGCTCATACGCGTATACCACGGGCCGCGGTATGCGGGTATGCGCCATGGGTGATTGACAGTTTATATCTACCCAGGAACGTCGAAAACAGACATTGGTAATTTAAGAGCGTTAAAAAAAAACGGCATACGCAGCGTTGACCCGACGAATGTAAATAATAAAAATCTGGATCTCAGCAGGAATCGAAACCAAGCATTCTGCGTGGCAGTCAGGTATTCTACCACACAGCCACGCCAGGTCGTTAAACTGCGTTGAAAAGGCCCTATGGAGGCGTAATGTCGCTGCAACGTCAATTGTGGTTGCAGGGCTGGATATATAGTTTGATAACAAGGCAATAAACATTACATATGTACTCCTATATGTCGGGTTAACGTCAATTGTGGTTCCCGTGTTGGCTCCGCTTTCATAGCAGTCTAATAAACATTGCACTTCTGTTCCTATCATTGAGCAAGCTATATTCAAGCTTTGGTCGACCCCGGAGGAACACGATAACAAAACTTACGTATGATATTCACATCAAGGAACCATAAAGTGCACTTCGTTTCGATAATACTGACATCTGTGCTCTAACGTAAGGGCTCTCGTTACGTCGGACCGTTATTTACCCTTTAAACGCCAGTGTAGTCGACAATCTTGGTATCCCACGATGTGCACGCAACTATTCCTAGAGGAGAGAAATGTGGGGAGCGTAGGAGAGGAGAGAGAGGGGGTGTGGGACGCAGGAAGGAGGGACGGACAAAGCCCCCGCAAGAACATGCAAGCAAGATCAAGGAATGGCGTCAAGGGGACGCGGGCGCCGCTCCGTGGAGTAGAGAATTTCTAGAGGAGAGAAAACTTCCCCATCTCCCGCTAAAGGGAACCATGTGTGGATGCGAAGCAGCGGGTAGATAATTAGCTTGAGCGGGAGGAACGTCGCCGCCCTCGTTTCACGGCACCGATCCGGGCGCTCATCGCGGCGCTGCACAGGAGAGAGAATGAGGCGCGCGCGCTCCGTCATTTTCATACCGCGGAACTACCGTGGCGCCCACAGCGGAGTATGCAGCTGTCGCACCACCTGTCGTGCACGCCGCTACGTAGAGTAGAAGATTCCTGGAGGAGAGAACGGGGGGGGGGACCGTAGGATAGGAGAGAGGGGGAGGGCACGTGCATGCGCTGTGAGGGTGGGGGGACGCGGGAGCCGCTCCGTAGAGTAGAGGATTCCTAGAGGAGAGAGGGAGAGAGGACGTGCATGCGCTGTGGGGATGTGGGACGCGGGCGCCGCTCCGTAGAGTAGATGATCGATTCCTAGAGTAGAGAAAGGGGGGTGAGAGTAGGAGAGGATAGGGGGGAGGAGACGCGCATGCGCTGTGGGGGGGTGTGGGACGCGGGGGGCCGCTCCGTAGAGTAGAGGATTCCTAGAGGAGAGAAAGGGGGGTGAGCGTAGGAGAGGAGAGAGAGAGGGGGGAGGGGACGTGCATGCGCTGTGGTGGTGTGGGACGCGGGAAGGAGGGACGGACTAAGCCTCCTCCAAACACATGCAAGCAAGATCAAGGAATGGGGTCAACCTGGGCGACAGACACCACCTGCCTAGCCATTGCTGAGCAGCCTCTCTGTGCTCTCGGCCATGACTGATGAATGTAGTAGTGGTTGACGGCCTTCATATTACTGCAGTGTTCTGGTTCGCATAATGGGTGCTTCCCTACTTCATGAATGTGGCCGGACGCGGGACGCCGGACGCGGGAGGGACGGACATAGCCCCGAGCATAAGATGCTTCGCATCTAAAAGGGGGAGCGTACTAGAGGAGAGAGAGGGGGGGGTAGGACGTGGGAAGGAGGGACGGACAAAGCCCCCCGCAAGCACATGCAAGCAAGATCAAGGAATGGAGTCAACGTGGGCGACAGACACCACCGGTAGAGCGCGTTATTCTTTGCTTGCACACACCACCTGCCTAGCCATTGCTAAGCAGCCGCTCTGTGCTCTCTGCCATGACTCTCATGACTGTGATGGTGGTTGACGGCCTTATTGTAGTTCGCATAGTGGCTGCTTCCCTACTTCATGAAAGTGACCGGACGCGGGACGGGGGACGCGGGACGCGGGAGGGACGGACACAGCCCCGAACATAAGATGCTTCGCTTCTAAAAAACTTCCCCATCTCCCGCTAAAGGGAACCATGTGTGGATGCGAAGCAGCGGGGAGATGGTTAGCTTGAGCGGGAGAAAAGTCGCCGCTCCCATTTCGCGGCAGCGGCCCGAGCGCTCATCGCGGCGCTGCAGAGCAGAGAGAATGAGGCGCGCGCGCTCCGTCATTTTCATACCGCGGAACTACCGTGGCGCCCCCCAGCGGGGTGTGCAGCTGTCGCACCACCTGTCGTGCACGCCGCTACGTAGAGTAGAGGATTCCTGGAGGAGAGAACGGGGGAGACGGTAGGAGAGGAGAGAGAGGGGAAGGGGACGCGTATGGGCTGTGGGGGGTGTGGGACGCGGGAAGGAGGGACGGACAATGCCCCCCGCAAGCATGTGCAAGCAAGATCAAGGAATGGAGTCAACAGGACGCGGGCGCCGCTCTGTAGAGTAGAGGATCTTTAGAGGAGAGAAAGGGGGGGGAGCGTAGGAGAGGAGAGACAGGGGTTGTGGGACGCGGGACGCGGGAAGGAGGGACGGACAAAGCCCCGCAAGCATGCAAGCAAGATCAAGGAACGGAGTCAACGTGGGCGACAGACACCACCGGTAGGGCGTGTTATTCTTTGCTTGCACCCACCTCCTGCCTAGCCATTGCCAAGCAGCCAGTCTGTCCTCTCGGCCATGACTCTGGTGACTGCGGTGGTGGTTGACGGCCTTATTGTACTGCAGTGTTCTGGTTGGCATAGTGGGTGCTTCCCTACTTCATGAAAGTGACCGGACGCGGGATGCAGGATGCGGGGCGCGGGAGGGACGCGGGAGGGAGGGACGGACAAAGCCCCGAGCATAAGATGCTTCGCACCTAAAAGAGGTACGCGGGTTTATGTATGTGCGTGGCTGACACTCGTTAATTGGGCATTATAGGGATCAAAACACTAGTTGAATCATCCGAAAGGCCGAGTTACGCAACGAAGGAAAACTTAACTGATGCTCTCCCGAGATGGCAAAGAGGCTGCGAGGTGGTGTGACGTTATCCGCGTGAGCGTCTTTGTCAAATCGACCTGGTATCAAACCTGCAAAGTTCCTAAGTACACTATGTCATTTGCCGGCCAACTACGGTGACGGCATGTCCGGCATCACAATCGGCTGACACTATTTCTTAATGACGCACAATTCCAGCGAAAGAACAACCAATCTTTCCATATAGCGACGTATAATTTTTCGCTGGATCATTCTAACGCATTCAAAGTGAACGGAAAGTTGGATTAACCGAGTTTTGAACTAAAGTACTCGAGTGTATCATGAATCTATACGAGTCGGCCTGAAGATAACACACATACCATTAAGTTTTCTCACTCTTTTTCTTATTTTCTTGTATATTTGATGCACTCAGGTTTCATTCATTTGTCTTTCTCGCGACAGGCTGTCAAGGGTTGCAAGAAAGAAGGCAAAGTCAAGCAAGAGATGGTACGTAAAATCTTCGCTGGTTCTTTACAGACTTAACATACATGCACAGGGTCATCCATATCTACGGCGAAAACCTCATTAGTATTCAAGACCTCATAGAAGCTTACGCATCTTTAGTACATAATTGTAAAATTTATTATTGTGCTTATCCGCACCAACATACGACGTCATACAATGAACATTTTCTTCGTGAAGTAGAATAAGCGTTGTAGTTTTACCGTCTTGAATACTAATGGGGTGTTAATCCTAGATGTGCTCGACCCTATGCACAAAACGTTCGAAGAACCATCCACGTCCCTGTTCTGCTACCGCCATATCCGAACTAAGTTCATGGACCAATGAGTGCGTAGAAATTGCTTGCCTGATAGCCAGGTGCTCTTTCAAGATAATTGCTTAGCACCACGAACTTTGTTGCCCTGCTAGCTTGGCATTATAACTGTAGTCAAATGATTATTATGGAATCAAGCTGTCATCTAACGAACTTGGTACTGGCACACTCGACATCAATACGTCAGTATACGGGAATCTGGTAGTGGGACTATATGTGAGTTTTAAAAGCTCATATGAAAGCTATACCGTTTCATGAAGCACAAGGGATACATATTTATATAACATAGGCAAAAACGACATGCTTCAGTCAGTCAGTCAAGAACTTTCATGAAAGGTCCTGGGGACTTTTAGCCGCTGGGCGATCCACGAGGGACACCCTAGCAGCCGCTACCGTAGGCGACGCCCGAGTCGGGGCGGGAACGTGGTGGCGTTCCGCCAGACGCTATAGTAGAAAATATGTCAGTGGCGCATTGCGAAGGATGGCGATATCACTAATGGCGGGAGCAATACATGAAAAAGTTATGCTGTAATGTTTGTGGTTCCAACGGCCTTACAATACCACAGTAAACATTCGCGTACTAATTGAAGCATGACGTCATGTGAGCACAGTCAAACACGAGCGCATCTTACTCGATGATCATAAACGATGACTTTCACAAAACTGGCGTCATCGACAGCACAAACAGATATGTGCAAAAGCGTAGCGGCATCGCTCGCTTCGTTGAAACAACACGACCTACAGCATTAGACGCGGAGATCCTGGGGTATCAGCGTAGACAGCACACACGATGGGCCGCTCGGCCTCTGAAAACGACGCAGGTTATTTGCAAGATAGAGCGCTCGCACCACCAACAGTCCTTCAGTTTAAAGCCACTTGGTTTGCCATTCTTTGAATCGCGATTTTTTTTTTGTAGTTAATGCTCAACCTTAACGCACGCTGATATCCACGCAGTTTTTCTATGAAAGGGAAGGCTAGTCAGTTTATCGAGGCGAAAGCCTTAAACGCCTCATCAAACACGAAGATTGTTTATCGGCGTCGGCGCCGTTGGCGCAAACATGAGTGACGCAAAGTTCATCATCACGCGATAACGTCCTGCGACGTCACTACGATGTCACATGGTGACGTCATCGCATGATATTGTTACGAGGCATCGTGCATGAGCCCGCCGTTGGACACGAATAGACGAAGAAGAAGCTGACACGCCGCGCGAGATGCTGGCAGCCTTTCAGTGGCACAGCGACTTGTAAATATTGTAAATATACTCGCTTCTGTCTCCCGTGTATTCGTCATCCCCGTGACAATTTGGTGGAGCTGCGGGGTAGAAGAAGCGCTGTACAACGGAGCTCCGCAGTGGTCGTCGACTCGGAGTTTTCATGATGGAAAACGAGTCCGATGCCGCAACCACTTCTCCATCGGCCACGACAACGCCTGCACCGACCACTGCAATGCCTGCACCGGCCACAACGCCGCCGACGTACGTGCTGACGCATCCGAAAAACCCTGGCACGTTCTGCGGTACGGATGGAGTCGACGTCGAAGAGTGGATTGCTGACTATGAACGTACCAGTGCGATCAATCGCTACGACCCGACTCTCATGCTGGCCAACGTGCTGTACTACCTGAAAGGCACGGCAAAGGTATGGTATGAGAATCATGAGGAGGAGATCGGAAGTTGGGACACCTTTAAGCAAAAACTGCGCGACTTATTTGGGAAGCCCATGGGTCGAAAAGCAGCCGCAAAGAAGGAGCTGTCCATCCGTGCTCAGACGTCAACTGAACCATACATTTCGTATATTCAGGACGTGCTGGCTCTTTGTCGTAAAGTCGACAACGACATGTCGGAGTCGGACAAGGTTGGCCACGTGCTAAAGGGCATAGCGGACGACGCGTTCAACCTGTTAATGTGCCGAAATTGTGCGACCGTCGACGAAATTATTGAGGAATGCCGCCGCTTTGAGCAAGCCAAAAGAAAAGCAGACGTATTGCAAGATCATTCACTCGGCTGCCAAACACCGCTGCGACGTCCTCATGCGAAGATGAACTGACCCCTCGTCTGCAGTCATCACCGGCGTCTGACATCACACGAATCGTCCGTCGGGAAATTGAAGCAATTGCACCTGCTCTTTCCAACAACGGCCACGCTGATTCGCACGTGCCCTCAGTTTCCCTGGTCCAGTCAATTGTGCGGGAGGAACTTGGCAATTTGGGCTTCACTGTCTGCGCCGTTGCTCAGTCTCGCTCAACTGACTTCCACTCAAGGTCGCCGCAATTCCCCAGGTCGCCGCCCCAGGAACAACGGTTCTATCCACGCGCTCGTAATCCGGCTGAATGGCGGACTCCGGATGATCGGCCGATCTGCTTCAACTGCCGCCGCATAGGTCACGTTGCACGATATTGCAACAACCGTTGGTCTTCGCCTAGAAACCAGTACATCACTCCTAGCCGCGCCGACAGCTACCGCCGTTTCCAGCCTCCTGAGCCGTTCCCCGACAACTACCGCCGTCCCCAGACGTTCGAGCCCGACACCTTCGATGCCCCTGCTACGCCGCACAGCCGCTCGCCGTCGCCCCGAGGTCACCAGTCACGTTCGCCGCCAGCACGTCGCCCGTCGTCTCCGTCTCCTCCACGACGACGTCCAACCTCGCTGCTCAGTCTTCCGCAGGGAAACTAAGAGATGCAGCTCTTAGAGGTGATGCTGCATCCTCTAATCCCACCTCAAATCCTCTCCTTGTACTGCCGACACGACGAAATTTAATCGACGTCGACATTGATGGCCTGACTGTTTCTGCGCTTGTTGACACTGGGGCACATATTTCTGTGATGAGTGCTCGACTTCGTCGCCGCTTGAAGAAAGTGCTCACTGCGGCTGCGCCTGGTATTATTCGTGTCGCGGACGGAAGAAGCCCTGTCATCATAGGAATGTGCACAGCACGCATCACCATCGCCGATCACCACACATCTGTTTTGTTTGCCGTTATTGAGCAGTGCCCAAATGACTTAATTCTCGGATTGGATTTCTTGTCCACTCATGCCGCCCTCATTGACTGTGCAACCGGCGTTCTCCAACTTGAGCTGCCTCGGCTTGCTGACGTACCAGCTTCGCCGTCACACCACTTGTGCTCTGTCGATTACGTTCGGCTGCCACCGCAAGCTGCCACGTGCGTGGCCTTGAAGACATCACCAGCTCTTCCTGACGGCGACTACATATTGTCTCCATTAGTGGACGTACTGTTGGCCCGAAATGTTGCTGTGCCGCATACGATCGTGACTGTCGTCGACAGCTACGTCCAGCTCCCGCTCCTCAACTTTGGTAACTCGGCTCAGGTCCTCCCGCAAGGCATTTCGTTGGCCCACGTAACAGCACTTGATGCATGTAACATCGTCGCATTAGACCCTCAAGATTGCTCGTCCCCTATTGCCGCCAGCCCAGCAATCGCACCCTCTGACGAAATCGCGAAAATGATTGCCCCTGATCTTCCGCCCTGTCAAGCTGCGCAACTCCGCCACATTCTGACGACCTATAGAGATATTTTCGACTTCGATGACCGCCCTTTAGTTCAAACATCATTCGTACGTCATAAAATACATACCGGCGATGCTAGTCCTGTCAGACGGCGACCATATCGTGTATCCCATTCCGAACGCCAGGTCATACAACGGGAAGTCGATAAGATGCTCTCGAAAGGCGTCATAGAGGCCTCTTCAAGCCCATGGGCGTCGCCTGTCGTCTTGGTCAAAAAGAAGGATGGCAGCTGGAGATTTTGCGTTGACTACCGCGCCTTGAACAAGATAACCCGCAAAGACGTATATCCGCTGCCACGAATCGACGACGCCCTTGACTGTCTTCATGGCGCGCGATACTTCTCATCCATAGACCTGCGCTCGGGTTACTGGCAGATTTCTGTCGACGACTTAGACCGAGAAAAAACTGCATTCGTCACACCAGATGGCCTCTATCAGTTCAAGGTTATGCCTTTTGGGCTGTGCAACGCCCCGGCAACGTTCGAACGCATGATGGACTCTCTCCTTCGTGGTTATAAATGGTCCATCTGTCTTTGCTACCTCGACGATGTCATTGTCTTTTCGACAACGTTTGAAAGCCATCTAACTCGTTTGTCGACCATTCTTGCTGTTTTTCGTCGAGCTGGACTCCAGCTAAACTCCAAAAAGTGCAATTTCGGCCGGCAAGAAATCACTGTACTTGGTCATCTTGTAAGTGCTACCGGTGTACAACAAGACCCCGACAAGATTAGCGCTGTCAAGCACTTCCCTGCGCCTTCTTCTACTAAAGATATTCGGAGTTTTGTGGGCTTATGCTCGTACTTCCGACGTTTTATACGCAATTTCGCCACCATTGCCCAACCGCTCACTGACCTTCTCAAAAAGGACGTGCCCTTCTCGTGGGGCCAAGACCAAGCGGCTGCGTTCTCGACGCTTATCAACCTGCTCACTTCACCTCCAATACTGGCCCACTTCGACCCATCCGCGACTACTGAAGTTCGCACAGATGCCAGTGGGCATGGAATCGGCGCCGTCCTCGCTCAGCACCAGGGGGGCCAAACACGTGTTACTGCGTATGCCAGCCGCCTCCTCTCCCCATCTGAGCGCAACTATTCCATCACGGAGCGCGAGTGTCTTGCGTTAGTCTGGGCTGTCGCAAAATTCCGCCCCTACTTTTACGGCCGCGAGTTCTCAGTTATTACCGACCACCACGCTCTGTGTTGGTTGTCGTCCCTCAAGGACCCAACTGGTCGCCTTGGTCGCTGGGCTCTACGTCTCCAGGGAGTATACCTTCGACGTAATATACAAGTCTGGTAGGCTGCACCAAGACGCCGATTGTCTCTCGCGGCATCCTGTGGACCCTGCTAGCCTCGCTGACCACGACAACGATTCTTGTGTACTCGCCATATCTGATTTGCGCGACATCGGCACAGAGCAGCGTCGGGATGCAACCCTCAAAGTGGTCATTCAGAAAGTCTCCTCCGGATGTTCCGACCCTTCGCTCGGCCAGTATGTCCTCCGCAATGACGTTCTCTACCGCCGCAGCATGAAGCCGGATGGTCCGGAATTTTTGCTAGTTATTCCCCGACACCTGCGTACTACCATTCTTCAACATCTCCATGATGTTCCGACTGCGGGACACTTGGGCGTTTCACGCACATATGACTGCGTGCGGCAGCGGTCCTTTTGGCCTGGCCTATATCGTTCTGTGCGCCGATATGTCGCTGCTTGCTCACACTGTCAGCGTCGCAAACGTCCCGCTTTCCGTCAGGCTGGCCTGCTCCAACCTATCGACATTCCCCCCGGAACCATTCTTTCGCGTGGGCCTCGACTTGCTCGGACCTTTTCCGACGTCCGTATCAGGCAACAAATGGATCGCTGTCGCAACTGACTATGCGACGAGATACGCCATAACACGTGCCTTGCCAACTAGCTGCGCTACCGACGTCGCAGACTTTCTGCTGAATGACATCATTCTGCGACACGGGGCTCCGCGCCAGCTCCTTACGGATCGTGGCCGCTGCTTCCTCGCAAGAGTGATCGATGAAATCCTCCATAGCTGCTCTGGGGAGGCGCAAAGCAAGCAATGATGGAGCGGTGTTTCCTACTGGAACATGCCAATCGCTGCTAATGGGCAATGAGAGAGAAGACTCCGACTGGACACAGAGACCCGCACTCCGCTTTTAGTTAACGCGCACGCTGCGAATTTTTATTGTTCAACAACGCACAGGAGAAATCTCCCACCGGCACCACCTTGGAGGTCAAGATTCAGTGTCATATATATATAATCATCATCATCATCATCAGCCTGTCTACGCCCACTGCAGGACAAAGACCTCTCCCATGTTTCGCCAATCAACCCGGTCCTGTGCTTTCTGCTGCCACGTTATACCTGCAAACTTCTTAATCTCATCTACCCACCTAATTTTCTGTCTCCCCCCTCACGCGTTTGCCATCTCTTGGAATCCAGTCAGTTACCCTTAATGACCAGCGGTTATCCTGCCGACGTGCTACGTGCCCGGCCCACATCCATTTCTTCTTCTTGATTTCAACTATGATATCCTTAACCCCCGTTTGTTCCCTGACCCACTCTGCTCTCTTCCTGTCTCTTAAGGTTACACCTATCATTTTCCTTTCCATCGCTCGCTGCGTCGTCCTCAGTTTAAGTTGAACCCTCTTTGTAAGTCTCCAGGTTTCTGCTCCGTAGGTAAGTACCGGTAAGATGCAGCTGTTATATACCTTCCTCTTGAGGGATAGTGGTAGACTACCATTCATGATTTGATAATGCTTGCCGAATGAGCCCCATCCCATCCTTATTCTTCTAGTTATTTCACTCTCATGGTTCGGCTCCGCGGTTACTACCTGTCCTAAGTAGACGTACTCCTTTACAACTTCCAGTGTCTCGCCACCTACCGCAAAGCGCTGTTCTCTGCCAAGATTGTTCCACATTACTTTAGTTTTATGCATATTAATTTTCAGACCTACTCTTCTACTTTCCGTATCCAGTTCAGTAATCATAAGCTGTAATTCGTCTCCCGCGTTACTCATCAATGCAATGTCATCAGCGAATCGCAGGTTACTGAGATACTCTCCATTAACTCTTATCCCTAATTCTTCCCAATCTAGGGCCCTGAAAATCTAGGGCCCTACCGTCGGTGGTTCAGTGGTAGAATACTCGCCTGCCATAGCTGCTCTACCGAACATCAACTTACTACGGCCTACCATCCACAGACCAACGGTCTTACCGAGCGCCTCAACCGAACTCTCACAGATATGTTGTCAATGTACGTCTCTGCTGATCACCGTGATTGGGACGCAGCTGTACCCTACGTTACGTTTGCATATAATTCGTCACGGCATGACACCGCCGGCTATTCACCATTCTTTCTTCTGTACGGCCGCAACCCTACGTTGCCATTCGAAACGCTCCTTCCTTCTGATACCGTCCCACCAACGCTGTACGCTCAGGATGTCGCTTCTCGAGCCCGCGTGGCTCGCCGAATCGCCCACACTAGGCTCTGTGCTTCTCAGGCCTCACAAAAAGTGCGCTACGATGACCGGCACCGCGACATCGACTACCCTCCTGGATCTCTTGTCCTACTCTGGACGCCGTATCGACGTGAAGGCCTGTGCGAGAAGCTCCTCCCTCGGTACACAGGGCCCTACAAAGTTCTCCGCAAGGCCACCGACGTCGACTACCTCATCACTCCCCTTCATCCGCACTCATCATCTGCTACACCACCTACTGATGTTGTTCATGTGTCGCGCCTAAAACGCTACTATACTGCCAGTCCTGACTGACTTAGAAGGCGCCGTGACGGCGCTCCGTCCGCCGGGGGTGATGTTACGAGGCATCGTGCATGAGCCCGCCGTTGGACACGAATAGACGAAGAAGAAGCTGACACGCCGCGCGAGATGCTGGCAGCCTTTCAGTGGCACAGCGACTTGTAAATATTGTAAATATACTCGCTTCTGTCTCCCGTGTATTCGTCATCCCCGTGACAATATCTATCATTGTTCAAAGGTGAGCTGATCACGGAGGCAGTGCAAAACCACGATACGTGCTGAAAGCTTTGGTTTTTTCGCTCGCATCTTCTGCTATTTCTTTTTTCGCATTTCTTCCCGCGCACTCTGTAACGCCTCTTCTTCTTTATTCGAACAGAGGTCATGTATCACGGAGAAAATGGTAAGTAGCGTGTACCTTTTCATTTTTTATAGAATACGGCATGCCTTCAGTATACATTTCAGCCTCGTAACCGTCAAACTCACTAATATCACTAATAGTCGAGTCACGGCCAACTCTTTGATACCATGAGTATTAGAACGTCCCTGATGTACGCTGTCGTAAAACACGGAGCAGGGCGTAGCCCTCTTCAAAAACTATCTGCCTTCAACTCTGCACATGTTCTTATATATCTCCAAAGAACTATATACTGCGAGGGTTAATTTCTGCTTCAAAACGTGTAGGCGCCGTTTACGTGGTCTGTGCAGGGATTTAATAATCGTGGCACCACCAATGGCAACGTTGTATCTTAAATCATTATCGCTTCCGCAGACCACGCGTAATAAGTTTATACTTGCGAAACATGAAATTAGTGCTCACAAACGAGATTTCTAACCCCTCAACGCCTCTGTATGCATATATATATATATATATATATATATATATATATATATATATATATATATATATATATATATATATATATATATGCATACAGTCTGTTAGTTCTCATTAATACTGTGTTTAACAAAGCAAACGAGCCCTTACGTTTACAATTCTTTCCTTCATTCATAACGAGGGTCTCGTTCTGGCAGACTTGATACCTTCAGGTGGTATGCGAGGGGATTACTAGTCAGCTGCCCTCTCGTAATAAGATCACGTACGCCGACGCCTACAGGCAAAAAAAGAGTGTTCCACACTCGCCGTAATGGCAACAGGCGGCGCTGACTGACGCTCCCACGTTTAAGTACACATATATACCCTATAAAGTGGACGGGGAGATGACCGCCACCGAAGCTCAGTGGTAGAGCATCGGACGCGTTATTCGAAGGTCGCAGGTTCGGATTCCTGCCGGTGTGCTATCTTTTCGTCCACTTTCCTTTCTTCACATTTACATTACAATTACTTCTAATAGCTTCCCCTATACTTTCCTTGGCATCTTTGTCTGTTAGTTCTCATTAATACTGTGTTTAACAAAGCAAACGAGCCCTTAAGTTTACAATTCCTTCCTTCATTTATATATATATATATATATATATATATATATATATATATATATATATATATATATATATATATATATCTTGTAGTGAAGAAGAGAGAACAAAGAGACAACGGCCTTGCTGCGGGCCGGCTGTTCTTATTCTGCTCTTCTTTCTCGTCTACGGGCTAGCCGAGCGCGCGCGTGCGCCCGAGTGCCGGTTTCGCTTCTCGTCCTTACAATCTATATATATATATATAAAGGGAAGATTTGTAAACTTAAGGGCTCGTTTGCTTTGTTAAACACAGTATTAATGAGACCTAACAGACAAAGATGCCAAGGAAAGTATAGGGGAAGCTATTAGAAGTAATTGTAATGTAAATGTGAAGAAAGGAAAGTGGACGAAAAGATAACTTGCCACCGGCAGGGACCAAACCTGCGACCTTCGAATAACGCGCCCGATGCTCTACCACTGAGCTACGGCGGCGGTCATCCCTCCGTCCACTTTATAGGGTATATATGTGTATTTATATATATATATATATATATATATATATATATATATATATATATATATATATATATATATATATATATATATATATATATATATATATATATATATAGAAATGGAGGACTAATTTGCTGATGCTTCAGGTCACAGGGTAAACAATACTTAATCTATACTTACTTAAAACAGCGGATACTCTCCGTGTGTAGATTGACTGCCTATAATAAGAGTCCCTAGATTCCCACTGATTGAATCAACAGAGGCCGCGATATTTGCGTAATGCGCACTTTTGGCCTATGTTCAGTATGGTGGAGCGGACGCAATGCTCTGCCATTTCTGCTCACCTGGTATCCTATATTAAATTGAATCAATAAGTTAATAAATATATAAATAAATGAATGAAAAGTAAACGATAACTATGATGCCCTATATTCTCTTTTCTTTAAAGGCATTCACCGAGAACGAAAAGGTATTGTGGCAATTTCTTGCTTCCATCTCCACATTTTTTTAGAGCAGTGCTGTTATGGTAGAAGTCTGCCGTGTGTTGTAAATAGAAAATTATCATCATCATGAACGGGCACGTGCTCTCTTCGTCCTCTTCTTCATCGCCTTCCTCATCTGCTTCGCTCCAAAAAAACGTGCGCCGATTTGTCCGGCGTGGGATGCGATAACTCTGATGGGCTATAAAACGAGTACCGGGGGAGAAAAAAAAGAGAGAAAGAGAGAGAAAGAGAAAGGAAGCTAGAGGGGAAGAAATTCTTGGCGTAAAAAATTTTGTAGTGAGGCGGGACCCGCGTCCCAACGCTCCGAAGGCGAGCGTCGTATAACTACTCGGCTATCCATGCACACTATCAGGGCATAACATAGACTTGTATTGTATAGTATAATGTAGTATAGTATAGTACAGTACAGTATAGCAAAGGGTCGGAAAGGGAAGTGAAGATGAGGATGGTATATGTGAGGGTGAGGATGAGGGAAAGGAGGAGAGAACGAGCGCAGAGGAAGAGAGAGAGAGAAAGAGAACGACAAAAAAGAGAGAAAGAAAGGGAAGAAAAGCCGAAAAATTAGACAGGCAAAGAAACAAATAGACAAAGAGAGAACAAGACAGAAAGACACAGACTCCTCCCCCCCCTAAAAAAAAAACAAATTAAAATAGGAGAGCGAGGATGGCCATATATATGGTATAGTATAGCAAGGGGTGTGAAATAGACAGGTGGGAGGATATAAGCCTAGCCAAGCCAGGAACAGCTAGGAGCCCACTAGCTCTGCGGGGACCCAGCCTTATTGCGCGACTTAGTGTAAGCTGCGCTATTTTTTTTTAATGGTAATCCTCACCAGACAATGACAAAGGGACGGAGACGTAACTGCGGACATTACAAAATGAAATAAATAGTGGCTGGCAATCTGTGTTTTTTGTGTGGGTTGCAATATGGCGTTGAAAACAAAAGAAAATGACGAAATGCGCTGAGGCCAGCCTCATAATTTCGATTATATGCCTGTAATTGGTGTTTCCTTCTTGTTTTAGATGATAGAGAATTTTTAAAGATCGTCTGTCTGCGACAGCTAGTAACATTGTAGTCCTCGAGCTCTACTAGCTCTTTGATCACCTGCAGGAGAAGTGAAATAAGTATCTGACTACTTCACTCAAACTCATTAATGAACTTTTTAAGGGATTACCTTACGCCGCGTGTTGCAATTGACGAATTTCAGTCGTTGAGTTCGCAAGGCATATCGAACTAAGTGTAATGACATCTGACAGTGGCACAGATTTCGAGGCATGCGCCGTCATGCTTGCAGTAAAAGGGCATAATTGGACCAGTTACTTTTTTAACAAAACGCCATGATCTGCGTTGGAACAAAGAAGTACCAGGAACGTGATTGTCATTTCGTCGCGCGCTTCGTGAATGAACATCATTAAACTGGTAGAAACCCCTTGCGAGCTCACTGGCTAAAATTCGCCAGTTGCAATATAGGCGCACTACATTAGTTAACTACAGAGGTAGTCAATAAAGTTCAGTTTCTTAGCCAATTGTGTACTTGAATTTCTGGCTCGAGTAAGGTCCGCTGCTAGGAGCAGTCAAGTTCAATGCATAAATTCAACTGACGGCGCTTCAAAACACACCCACGACCTTTGCCATTACACCGCAGAAATTATGAATTCGATTTCACTCACCTGCGCACGCATTTCTCATGATTCTTGATTACATCTGCACACGAAGTCCATAAAACATACGGTGCCTAAACGAGCGCGAACATTTTTTCCTGGGATAAAAATTGGTCATTCCGTGACTTGACAGGTTCTTGTGTTTTCTCCTTTTAGATGCGAAGCATCTTATGCTCGGGGCTATGTCCGTCCCTCCCACGTCCGTCCCGCGTCCCGCGTCCGGCCACTTTCATGAAGTAGGGAAGCACCCACGATGCGAACCAGAACACTGTAGTACAATATAAGGCCGTCAACCACCACTACAGTCACCACAGTCATGGCCGAGAGCACACAGAGGCTGCTTAGCAATGGCTAGGCAAGTGGTGTGTGTCGCCCAGGTTGACCCCATTCCTTGATCTTGCTTGCATGTGTTTGGAGGGGGCTTAGTCCTTCCCGCGTTCCACACCACCACAGCGCATGCGCGTCCTGTCCCCCCTCTCTCCTCTCTTACGCTCACCCCCTTTCTCTCCTCTAGGGATCCTCTACACTACGGAGCGGCTACCGCGTCACACACCCCCTACAGCGCATGCGCGTCCCCTCCCCCCCATCTTCTCCTACGTTCACCCCCCTTTCTCTACTCTAGGAATCATCTACTCTACGGAACGGCGCCCGCGTCCCACATCCCCATAGCGCATGCGCGTCCTCTCTCCTCTAGGAATCCTCTACTCTACGGACCGGGTCCGGCGTCCTACATTCCCACAGCGCATGCGCGTCCTCTCCCGCTCTCTCCTCTAAGAATCCTCTACCCTACGGAGCAGCTCCCGCGTCCCACACACCCACAGCGCATGCACGTCTCCTCTCCTACGGTCCCTCCCGTCCTCTGCTCTACGGGCCTTCGCGCACGACAGGTGGCGCGACAGCTGCATACTCCGCTGGGGTCGCCGCGGTAGTTCCGCGGTATGAAAATGACGGAGCGCCGCGATGAGCGCCCGGACAACTGCCGTGAAACGAGAGTGGCGACGTTCCTCCCGCTCAAGCTAATTATCTCCCCGCTGCTTCGCGTCCACACATGGTTCTCTGTAGCGGGAGATGGGGAAGTTTTTTTTTCTCTATCTTTCGCGGATAATCCTTGTTATGGACGTCTCTGAAGCAGGCGTTCAGCATCTGCATCTTATATTCCCGGCGCATACAACGACTGAATATTGACAACCATCCGATTGCAGCACAAAGCCGCAAGAAAATACCCACGGATTTCACAGAAACAAGGCTTCTTAGGCGATGAAACAATCGTCTTGGACCGGGGATCGAACCTGAGACTAATGCGTTTTCGTCAACTAAGAGTAGAGCAAGGTAGAGGTGAGACAGGGAGGTTAATCAGGAAGAGCTCCGGTTGGCGACCCTGTACTTGGGAAGGGGAAAGGGGTACCAAAGAACGCAAGAGAGGGTTCTGTAACGACACTACTATATGTCATGACTCGTGACAAGATTGTCGAAAATCAGCACACCAACATCGTCAGCTAAGAAGCTAAGGTTTCAACCAAGGTTATCAACTAAGATTTCGTCAACTATGGTTTCATCAACAAAAAAAAAATTCGTTACGTGCAATAAGTGAAACCCGCACGGATTTCCTTGTAGCTTCGTGCTACAATCGGGTGGTTGCTAGTTTCTTTTTCATAACCCTTGCGCCATCTCGCGGGTTTCCGCAGAACTGATTTACTATACTACTGAACATTATTTTCTTATTTCTTTTCAGAAATGCATGGAAGCAGCAGGAGAATCTTAGGACGCAGGACTCCGCAATGTAATACCATGCGACTGTACGCCGTAGCTTAAACGACGTACGCCAATAAAAGAGCCAAACAACGGCAAACGTATACGCCGTTGCCTGCACTTGTTTCGTAACAGTTATGTACCGACAAAGGCGGATGGAGCTGGTATAATGGAATGACAATCCAAATCCTTGGGCAGATCACGGCTTCTAATTGTGCAGGTGAAACAACCATGAATTCCAGCGCAAAAAAGGAATGGGGATTCTAGCGAAGCGACTGTTGGTTGCAGGAAAAAAAATCAGAGGAAACTTATCACGTTTTTCACTGGTCGTTCCGGAGAAGGTTCGCGCTTTCCACTTATCGTTTCAGCAGACAGAAAATACTTTTTTTTTTTATGAAAATCAGAGCAACTTCCTCCGCGCCGCATCGCTCTCGTTTTTCTGCAGCGAAGTCCCGGACGCGGTCAGAAGTAGAACGAGCGCCATAAGTAACTTCCGCCAGTTTGTGTGCAACTGTAGTCGCGGCTTCGAGCGACCAAGGCTGCAATGAAAAGGTGAAGATAGGTAGCAGCAATGGTTTCCGGAATAGGTTTACGTAACGTGTGCATGAGGAACTTCCGGCACGATCTCGCGCGGAGCGTTCCTGCGTTTCATTTGCAGATTCGGTTTGGTGCAGTCCGAGTGGTCGCACCAGGATTCTGGCAGCCGCTCTGGATCTCCCAGCGAAAAATATCTGCGTGCTTCGCTGCAAATGTCGTCGAAAGACGATAGTCTTGTGCCGGCCGTACTACTATGTTTTGCCTAGCCTCAGACAGCGCCTACTGTATACGTTGAATTGGCCGCATCTGGCTGGCATTGATAAAATAGAGGAGGCGCTGCGCGAGATATGAACGCCATCGAAAAACATGAGCTTGTGCTGAACCAAGGGCGAAGCGGGCCTGTTCTTTTTGCAGCACCTTATCGTCGGCACAGGGCTTTTTCGTTCAAAGCGTCGCGGTTCGTGCACAGCGTCGCATTTTCAGCGCAGCCTAACAAACACAAGGGTCTTTAGAATTACGTATCTATGTATTTTCTAATAAAATAACACACGACCTGATACTTACATATTAATGTTGCGCCTCAGGTATGCGTAGTCTTTGCTTTTTTTGATCGAATATGTTCACAAGTATGAACACAAACACCAGTTCAAGATGGCTGGGCGTTCAGAAAGTGGTTAAACCTTGACCGAGTAGCTGAATCGGGTGACAGACAGACAGACAGACAGACCAAAATTTTTGCGTTGAGGTATCCCAAGAAAGACTATCGTCTTTAAAAAGAGAGAGAGAGAGATCCAGCAAGCTCCACTCCGCGAAAGCCGTCGAAACAGCGAAGCCGAGGCCCCCCTTCGTCGGACTATTGTTTTTCTGTGTTTTTTGCAAGTCTTTCTAGATATTTTTACGCTTGCAAGTGTTTCCTAAGTATTTCTGTGTTGTACCCTCGCTCTTTATTTGACGCTCCATCTTATGCTATCGGGTGACGATATGCTCATTCACGGCCGCGCTAAAACGCTACGGTAGCGTTCTAGTGCGGCTGTGGCCCATTCCGCCCGTCCATTCAGCCAAAAGGCGCATTACTGACACGGATACGCTGGAACGCCAACAGCGTTCAAAGCGCTCCAGCTTTTCATGACAGGCCCGCTTCGCCACTCCCTTCCGAGCGTACTCCTATAGCTGACAGCTGTGTTCTGACACACCTCTTCCATTCTAGCAGACAGCTGCTTTCCAACGAACTTTCCGTCAAGCTTCACCCTCGCCACCAACGTTACTATACTCCATCTCACAACTACCTTGCAGCACTGCCAAAGCTACGAGGAGTACAGAGGCAGTATCCTTGCGCAGCGCATAATATAGTTCCGGGTGTTATTGTTTCATTATCAACTAGGTACAAGGGTTTTTACTGTGCGTTTTACATGACGCGTTACAGCGATACGTGTTACCTTTAGGCCCTTCACGAATACACTTCGCAGTTTCAAAAATATTACAGACGGTTAACTGTAATAGCCTCCCTAACTGCGATGACGTACAGCAACATGGCAGCCCCCCATAGATTCCAGTCCATCCGCTTCCATCCGAATTCGTCCTTCTCACTGGTTCTCGACCCGGAGAGCACGAAATAAGTGGTATATTCTGTCATCGCTTAGTCTCATCTAACGCTGAGGGCAAAGCATCAGGTATATTTTTTTCGCTAATATTTAGGTCGCTTGTTCCTTTAGATGCTGCTAGGACTACCAAGGTGGTGCCGAGCCGTAAAAGTGGTTTGATGTCAACTGAACAGATGGCACCACAACATTAGCACCGGTGATGAGTTGACGATGCGAAACACCCTGAATGTCTATATTGTTTTCTGTGCCAATAATTTGCTGCTCCACTCAACAACAGTACGTGATGGCCGCTGAAAGTGCGTCGACTGAATCTGCGGAGCGTTGTATGTCAAACATCCAGTATTTTCCGAAAGAATTACGCAGTGATTCCTTATGTGCATAAACTGTCGCACGGGATTTAAAATGTGGGTAGTAGGTACCAAGTTGATGTAGTATTCAGCGTTGGCCACAAGTTGCGGCAGGTGTGTCCAGCTGTACAGAGGAAGTTAAACGGTGAAAAATACGACAAACGGCAAGTCTGCGCGATAAAACACAGGGATAAATTTGTAAATTGTCGAACGAATGCCGTATACAAAATTCTATGTTCTTGCAACAAGTTTTACATTGGGCAAACTATTAGATGCGTAAATATCAGAATTCGGGAGCATGCGCGTAATGTAAAAAACGGCACAGGTTCTCATTTGGCCATTCATTGTCGAAGAAGTGATTGTAAACCTTGTTTAAAAAAAAACAGAAATCTTGCATTGCCACAGAGACCAGCGTTCACATGAGATCATGGAGGCATTTTACATGTCACTGGAAGGTGATAATTGTATCAGCCAGCCTTCGTTAGCACTATCAGATGCAGAAGTATCATACCTCATGGATAGCTTGTGTCACGTCCACGTCTCATCATCCACATAGCCTTTTGTTGTTTGTTTTGTCACATTGAGCATGCGCGATGGTTTTTTCTTTTCATAGGTTTTCCAGATGCTATTTATTCTGCTTCTTTTCGGAATAAATTTTAGTTGCGAGTAAGCGCTGTAGTCTGTTCTTTTCTTGTCCTCGTTTCTGTCGCGCTAATTTTTGTCCAATATGGATTTTACGAAAGAAGCTAGTTTAGTAGCGCTAAATGCGTTTGGTGCTGTCAAAAATGAAGCCGTCCCCATCGTTACTTGGAAAAGTGTTGCAGAGCCGCTTTAAATCCCGCTCCTGTATTCTGCAGAAGTATTATGCAGTTACGGGAAGGATTCTTTCAAAGCATCTTTAGTGACATATATATATATATATATATATATATATATATATATATATATATATATATATATATATATCCAATGATGCATGGCTTGTGTTTGATGACGCTAGCTAAAAGCATGCAAGTAAAGACTTCAGAAATTTTAGTTTTGTTATTATATATAGCCTGCTGGCTCAAACGCGTGAGATATCGCTTGGCGCAAGCGGATGCTTTCCTTGAGCAAGCATTGAGGTCTTGATAGGCAACCAACGAGAGCGTTGTACTCGAGCATTTGGCTCTCTTGGCAGTGTCTCGGAGCTATACTTCATCTCTCTCTCTTCATACAGTGTTTTATAGAAGTCCGTTTACAATTGTGTCTAGCGTTTGTGTAAGTTCTACTGAAGCCATTTCGAAGTTTCAGTGTATAAGTGCATCTAGTATTTGTGTACACTAGTTCAATAAACTTTCCTTTGCTTCCATCTCACAAACCTTGCAGCACTGCCAAAGCTACGAAGAGTACACATGCCGTATCCTTGCGCAGCACAAGGCCCTTCAAGAACGCACTTCGCATTTTCTAAAATATTACAGGCGGGTAACCGTAATAGCCACCCTAACCGCGATGACGTACAGCAACATGGTAGCCACCCTAACCGCGATGACGTACAGCAACATGGCAGCCCCCCGGAGAGCCCAGTCCATCCGCTTCGATCCGAATTCGTGCTTCTTACGGGCTCTATGCCCGGAGAGCAAGAAATAAAGGGTGTAATCTGTAATCGCTTAGTCTCATCTAACGCTGAGAGCAAGGCATCAGGTATCTTTTTTGGACTATTATTTAGATCGCTCGTTTGTTTCGATGATGGTAGGACTACCAAGGCGGTGTCAAGCGGTAAAAGTGGTTTGATGTCAACTGAATAGATGGCACCACAACATCAGCACCGGTGATGCGTTGACAATGCGAAACACCCTGAATGTCTATATTGTTTTCTCTGCCAATAATTTGCTGTTCCACTCAAGAACGGTTGGTCACAGCCGCTGAAAGTGCTTCGACTGAATCTGCGGAGCGTTTTAGGTCAAACATCCAGTATTTTCTGAAAGAAACAAGATTAGTAGCGCTAAATGCGTTTTGTGCTGTGATAAAAGTACCCGGTGAAAGTGCCAGTTTGAACGCTGCTATAAAAAGCAATGCGTTCCTCACAAGCACCAGCGGACGCGCCCTGTACAAGTGGGTGTCTGAACATCAAGGAAACGGCGAGGTGGCGTTCTTGAAGAGCTTTTTGCGTGTTGTATTGACTGCAGGGAGCAAGTATAGACAAGGTAGGCGAGCCGACGCCTAAGAGACAACGAGCTGACGACGCGACGCGGATGAAGAAGTCTTGAGGGGGGGCTTTGGCGTTTCCTATTGGCTAACAAGCCCTGCAGCTTCCACAGTGCTTCAAGGTATACTTCTGAGATGGAGTATAGTAACGTTGCTCGCCACTAAAGGCGCACCGCCCATCAGCACCTCTTGTATATGCGGTGTTGCTCCCAAGGAGGATTAAGTGGAAATTATTGCGCAATAGTGAAGCCGTGCCATCCAAAAGATGGCGGCTGCGGCAGCCATCTTACTAGGGGCAAGATGAACTGTCGGCGTTCGTCCTTGGTTGCTCCCATCGGCTCATCCTCTCCGCCGAGCCTCAAGCTCACATCTGCAGGAGAGTCCGCCGCAATGGAGCAGTGGTTATGGTGCTTGAGTGCTGATTCGAAGTACGCGGGTTCGATTCCGGCCACGGCATTTTGATGAAGGCGAAATGGTAGAGGCCCGTGCAATGTGCGATGTAAGTGCACGAGAGAAAGCATAAGTGTGATATAAGCTTCGGAAAAGTTTAAAAAAACCTCACTATCGGCACACTTTTGAAAATACGACTTCTCCAGATACATGATGCTCCTTAGAACAAGGCTAGAAAAAGTTTCATGGTTATTTCGTTAAATTAAGCGCTAATAAATGGCTAAATTTTGTGAAGCGCGCTGTTGTCGCTTTATCGGCTTTCGTCTGGCCACAATTAGCCGCCGTCGCTCTGTGGCCGTCGCTGTATAGGGCCGTCACAACTAGCGGTTATTTTGTCGTCTACAAGTGTGTTACGGTGCAGAGGATATAGTGTTTTAGACTAATATATTATTCTAGTACACTATAGCCGAGCTCTTGCTTGCGACGCGAACGGCTTGCTTGTCGCCATACGTACATTTTGCTCCTTAGGAGCATTCCTATTTTGCTTTTGAGGCCTTGGTTCAATTCATTTTCTGAGCACCCGGGGGCGTTCTCCGTTTTTCCTAATGAGGGGAGTGTTACCATGTTGAAGGAACCAACAATAATAAAATAAAAGAGTTATCACCCGCGAGCGTCTTTCACTTGCTTGATAACATCAATTAGTGCACTTGTCGAGAGTGCTGTGTGTGGACATTGTACCCTCCGTTCGCCAGATACATTTCTGTGCGGTTGCCGCTTTGTGGTTTAGGCACATTGCAAAGTGCACTTGGCGTCGTCCTCAACATGAGGAGTGTTAAATATTGGGCGATTGCATAGTTTTAGCGACTCAGTGGCAGACAAATACAAGACACTAAGTGATGCACTTGCGTGTCACAGATGTGTCTGTCGTTTATCGGTTACGCAGCTTTGGTTGTGCCTACGATGTCATTTAATTGTACGGCAATGGTTCCACTACAGAGCAATATTTCTGCCAAGTCTCACACTATGGCGCTTAAACTGTCCTCTGAAAACAACGAAAAGTGGAGTAACACGGAAGTGTTAACGCTGAGTTGCCGGGCGCCATATTAACTTGGAGCTATTCTACACAAAAACAGTCATGTGCTCAAATTTAGGCACGCGTTAAAGAACCCAGATGCTCAAAGTTAATCCAGACGGCGTGCTTGCAATCATGTCGTAAGCAATTTCACGCAGAACTTCACCTTTTTTTTTTACATTATGTGTGGCGTTGTTATAGATTGACGGAAGGCAGCAGACATTATTCACTTGAAAAAAAATAATAAGGCAGCTTCACCCTAGGGCTACCAAGCCTGATGGCAGTGCGGAGCTGACAGCCTTCTTTGTTCCTCTTCGGATTTCTCTCTCTTTCTCCTCTCTTCATAACCTCGAGCGCCACTGGTCGACGATCGGAGATATACAGGTGATCAGAGGCGTGCGCAGGCTTCCCCTTCAGGGGGGGGGGGGGGGCGAAGGCTTGTCGCAGCGCCCCCCTCCCTATTAAGTCAATGTATGGGGCAGACTATGCGCCCCCCCTTCTTAGGTGATTAGGGGGCGGCCGCCCCCCCCCCCCCCTGCCCCCCCTCGTGCGCATGCCTATGCAGGTGATGATGGTATTGACACGGCCGCTGCATAAAAAAGAAGGAGCGGCCTGGTGCGTGCCGCCGAAGCGGCGTCTCGGGCCTAGTTCACCTCGCGCCCGCTCTGGCGCCTCTGCTCGTCCCACCGAGAAGCGCTTCCACACACGCACTGCTATGCGCGACAGCGACTCTAATCAGGCCGTAAACAACGTGTTTTGTAGTTCCACATCACAGGTTCAATACTGAAGTCATCATTAGAAGTGCCTATTACCCCACTTATGTGAACCGTTTGCCCTAGGTGTGCCAGTCTTTCGTACAGTGGGCCTCAATATCTCCATAAATGCTGCCCGTTTGACTCACCTGAAATGAAAAGTTTCACTGATCCCGTCAATGGGAAGGCAATCGCCGGGCAGATTCCAAGGGCTGACGTATCGGCCCACCGACACGCGCCACGAAAGCACGGACAATTTAAATGTAGGTACTTTTAGTGCGCCAGCGAACGCCGGTTGTGGTATAAAAACCGAGTTAGAGTCAAGAGTTGATAACACAAACAAAACGCATTCTCAGTTAGGGCAAGCCCCACAGAAACATACACACTCGGCAGGTATCAATTACGACTCACAACATCACTTAGATTATGTTTAAAGCAACGGGAACAAACTTACCGCGCTACAAATGCAATCTCATACATTACAACCTATTCAAGAACATTTAAAGGCCTTGAATATTCACCGAACTTGAGGTGCAGTCCACTATTCTTCCAACGTATCTCGAATATTTCTCTTCCAGCGAACACTCAAACGAACCCCAGCGCTGATCATCGTCGTTATTGGCAACACTCTTCAAAACAATGCTCCCACGGCGTCATCACTCGATTCTTCAAGATCGACTGACCGCACTACACGACTCACTCGAACAACATAACTTCTTCACCGACTTCACCATCCTGTCCTACCCTTCGTCGTCTCTCGCTTGGCTCCTTCCCGTTTTCGCGAACATTCCAAGTGATTGTTAGGCGTGTAGCACGTAGCACAACGATAGCTAGGGGAAAGTTATTCGTTTCGCCGGTTCGTCTGCGGAAACGATCGGCCCCAACAGACGCCCCACTATGATGTCTCGAATTCTCCCGATCTGCACGGGCATTTGGCTGTCGCGACGGCGTCTTCGGTGGAGAGAGTAAGGGACACCCTGCACCTTGTGATACTTGTTTTTTTTTTTTTTTGTTGCGCGCGTCTTTTGACGGGCACGGTCGACGCGGTAATTTGATGCTCTCGTCTGGAAGCAGTGGCGCGCGCCTTTTGTAGCACTCGTGTGTGACAAAAAGAAGTGCTCTGTCACGAATAATACGCTTCCCGACACTATAAGTCGCAAGGGACTACGTCGTACTTCATAGTAGCGCCCTTTCTCGCGTTCGAGTTGCACAGTGGCACACAACAGCTTCACGGCATCATACCACTGGAAAAAAACCATCTGCCACACACGCATGAACTAAAGAACCGTAATCAAGCACACTAAACATGAGGCAAGCTGCCCACACACACGATCACAGACAAAAAAACACACGAGAAGGCACACGAAAAAGCACACGGACATGCATAAATTCTGACGCAACCACATTGTATAACACGAAGTGTCGTCTGCTTTCTCCACTTGAGTAGTGGAGCCCTGACCAAAAATTACACCATCTCCCTGTAGATGCGAAGCAGCGGGCGCTAACGCTTACACTAGCGGCGGCGTTGACGCTGGCGCTCATCGCGGCGTTGCGCAGGAGAGAAACCTGGGGAGGCGCAAAGCACGCAGTGATGGACCGGTGTTTCCTACTGGAACATGCCAATCGCTGCTGATGGGCAATGAGAGAGAGGAGACTCCGATTGGACACAGAGACCCGCAGTCCGCTTTTAGTTAACGCGCACGCTGCGAATTTTTATTGTTCAACAACGCACAGGAGAAATCTCCCACCGGCACTCCCTTGCAGGTCAAGATCCAGTGCCTATATATACGGGGTGGGTTTGTCTGGAGTCTGCGTATCGCCGCAGATTCCATTGATGAGAGGTTCTTATGTGGTACTGGATACATTTTTCTAGTATCCCTATAGTACTGTAAAATTGTATTAAAAGTAGGGTCTAGGGGCGTTGGGTCCTCTATTGCAGTGTGCAAGGAGGCTCGGTGATTTGTGAAGCCTCGAGCCGCCTCATCCGCAAACAGGTTCCCGGTGACGCCCTCATGCCCCGGAGCCCAGATTATGGTTTGGGTGTATTCAAAAGGGAGGTCCTTAGGAGCTTTGGTTAGGATTTGGTATGCCTTCATACCTATTCTACCCCTTTGGTAGTTCCTACATGCAGCCTTTGAATCCGTAATTATTGTCAATGGGGCTTTTCGCTCCCTGCCCTCCTCGATTGCCAGTGCGAGCGCTATCTCCTCCGTTTCTGTAATGGAGGCTTGGGCTATGGAGGCACAGCTTGTAATGTTACCTTTTCGGTCTGTGACCACGGCCGTCATGTTCTTTGCGTTTGATTGATGTGGTGCAGCGTCTGTGAATCTCGCCGTATTCAAATATTTTGTCTTTTTATCTATGTAAGCAGCTCTTGCTTTACGTCTACCAGCATGTAGAGTTGGATCCATGTTCTTAGGTAGGGGGGGATATCTTGTACCAGTCTCTGAATAAGCAGGACAATTCCTTGGTTCTTTCGGGTGCCTGTACTTGTTCACCGAGGCCGATTCTCTGAAGAAGTTCTCTGTCGGGTGGCGTTTGCAGCAGGCGGTTAATCTGTGTGGTCACTTGCGCTTCAGCCAGCTCATCAAATGTGTTGTGGAGTCCAAGCGCTAATAGCTTCTCAGTGGAAGTACTTTGTGGTAGTCGCAGAGCTGCTTTATACGCCATCCTTATTATTGGGTCCGCCTTTTCTTTTTCCTCCCTATTCATGTTGTGGTAGGGTAGCGAATATGTTAGTCTGCTGATGTCGATGACTAGGCTCTTTACCAATCGAAGCGCGTCTTGCTCTTCCATTCCAGAACGATTGTTCGTTATTCGGACTATCATACGAACAATTTGTTGAGCTGTTCTTTTAATCATGTTTAGTGTGTGGAGGCATCGCTGATTGGACTGTAGCCACATCCCTAGGATTAGAACGGTCGTTTTCTCTGGAAAAATATTGCCATCTAAATTGACCTCAAGACGAAGGCTCGGGTCTGTCCTTTGTTTTTTACTTTTGGAGAATCGAATAAGTTCCGATTCGTCTGCTGAGCACTGAAGTCCTCTTTCTCTAGTGTACTCTTCTATTATTTTAGCTGCGACTTGGAGTCGCTCCTCTTTTTCTGCCAGGCTACCCTTGGTTGTCCATATAGCGATATCATCCGCATAGAAGGAGTGTCGGATGTCTGGAATATCTTCGAGTTTTTTGGCTAGACCAATCATGGCTATGTTGAATAGTGTAGGCGAGATCACAGCACCTTGTGGTGAGCCTTTGCTCGGTGGGTGGAAGACTTTGGATTCGTCTTCTCCTACTTTGATTACTGCTGTTCTTTTACTAAGAAAGGTTTGGACATATTGGTACGTCCTTTGACCGCAGTTCGTCTCTGCTAGCCCTTCTAGTATGCCCTTATGGCTTACGTTGTCAAAGGCTCCTTTGATGTCGATGGCCATGACAATGTTTTCTCCTGCTTTCGGAACATTTGTTAGTAATTCCTCCTTTAAAAGTAGAAGGATGTCCTGTGTCGAGAGGTTTGAGCGGAAGCCAAACATGGTGTTTGGCACCAAGTTGTTTTGTTCAAGATGCCGTTGAAGCCTGGCATTTATTAATCTCTCAAACACCTTGCCTAAGCACGATGTAAGAGAGATCGGCCTGAGGTTTTCTATCGCCAATTTCTTCTCTGGTTTTGGTATCATGATTATTACAGCATGCTTCCATTGCTGAGGTATTGTGCCATTGACCCAGTGTTTGTTTATGAAGTTTAGAAGCGCTGTGATGGCTTCGTCATTCATGTTGCGAATCATGGCATTGGTGATCTGGTCCGCCCCAGGCGCTGTGTTTCGTTTCATGCTGGTGATTGCCGCTCTGACCTCTGCTTGCGTGAAAGGCGCATCCAGTTCTGGGTTTGGGAGCCCAGTGTATTTAGCCTGGTAAGGGGCTGTGACGACACACACACCAACTTACACAGGCTACATTTATTCTACCCCACAGCATACAGAGATATATGTCCGTGGTGTGGGACCACGCCAACTCTGTTTCACATCACGTGGGAGTGTACACAACACAATGAAGAACACCACAACATGAACAACACGGAGGAACAATGGGAGGCACTGCTGTCCAGCTCGGCCTTTGAGGATCAGCTTTGATTGGTCCAACGGGCAGAGATGATGGCAAGGGCCAGCGGAGCCCTGGAATAGGGGCCCGACCATTTGCAATGCCCCGCCTTATGCAAAAATAAAGTTTTGTTCTCTCTCTCTCTATACGGGGTGGCCAGTGAACGGTTGTGCAGCGCAAGCAGTCGGTTTTTTCAATCAAGAAACTCGCTAGCAGACGCTGCCTGCGTCGGCGTTGTGAGGCGAGAGAGGGGGAGGGAACGCGCATGCGCGATGGGGGGTGTAAACGCCGCGGGAGGGATGCCTAGAGGAGAGAGGGGGGGAGCGTAGGAGAGGAGGCGGGTGGAGAGGGTTTGCGCATGCGCAGTGAGGGTGGTCGCGCCGCACACCGGATTGAACTGCGCCTTAAGATGCTTCACATCTAAAAATTAGCAGTTGTTCCGTGTACGAATACAACCGATGAGCGAAGCTCCTTAGAAATGGGACGCAAGTGACTACGTACGTTTTGAAAGTGTTTAACCATTCGAAGGATGCAAGGCAGATTGTCATTTCGGTGTCTCTGTTGATGCCCATGATCTTGCGAAAGTAGCTTTCGCTGAAGGTGACCACATCGGGTAGGTCGTATTTGCAGTACTGGCAGAAACTGTCGAACCCGCAATGGGTCTACGGTCGGAGGAAGGAAGAGATGGTACCACGGAGGAAACTGTAGTCGTCCATGGCAGCAGAGCGTGCGTGTGGCACAGGGAGAACGCTGGCTTCTTCTAAACGCGATGTGCTTTTTTTTGCGCCATGCGCCTTGTTTGCGCGCGGAAAGAGTCTGCTGCGCTCGATGCCGGAACGCGCGTTCGCCGGTTTGAGGGGAGAGCGCAGAGACGAATAAAGAGGGAGAGGGAAACTAATCTCTCTTCTTTTCGCCAGCGTTCGTATTCTCGCGCTTCACGCATCGTGCAGACGCCATCCGCGTTCCAGCGCTCATAAAGCTCATTTACCCTCCCGCGTGAGGGGGAGACGCCACAGCTAGCCCCGTGCCAGGGAGCTTCAACGGCGACGGCGACGGCGGGGTGCCGGCCTAAGGAGCTTCGCTCCTAAAATGCGGCCGCGGCTGTCAACTCAGCCGAGACGCGCTCGCCCATTGACGGCGACGCGACGCAACAGGCCGCACCTTCTTGTTTATGTAGCTTATGGGATCGTGACGCGTAAGACACTAGCGCACTTCGCAGGAAAATTTTCACAGCGTTCTCAGGTAGACTTTTGTAGAGTATATTCGCATGCAAAGACATCCATCTTCAATTTCCCACGTCAGCGGGTTGTACTTGCAAAATTGAAGGACACTTTGTAAATTCCAAAGTGTGTTCGGCGAACGCCTGTACCCATTGACGGAGTCGGTCAAAATGGAAGGCGATGCGCGCGTCTCCCTTCTTGCATGAGTGGGCATGCTGGGCACAGCGATGCTGCGCAAGCAAAGCGCGAGCGCTGTAGAGCGCGACCGACGCGCCCGGCGTCCGTCGGCGCGCCGCGGCGGCCACCTGACACCATTCCAGGGCATGGATGGACGGACGGACGGACGGACGGACGGGTGGACGTGAGCATGAGACATTAAAGGCTTTCGCCTTAAAAAGCGATCCAACCTGCTAGACGATGAGCCACGCCGCCAAGTCCAGACATATTGTCATCCATGCACTAGTCTGTATGCATCTATCAAACAGTAGAGCTGGACCGGGTGACGCAGCTCGCGTGCGTTTCTGTAATAAACGCCAAGTAGTGGATTGCTGCTTATTAAGGGACTTGTCTGGTGGTGGTTATTTAAGTCCCCCCGTCCTTCACTGTGCAGCCGTATTAAGGCGAAAGCCTTTAATGTCTCATGCTCACGTCCGCCCGGCGTCCGTCCGTGTCCGTCCATCCATCCATCCATCCACCCATGTCCGTCCGTCCATCCGTCCATCCGTCCGTCCGTGTCGGTCCGTCTGTCCGTGCCGTCCTTCCGTCCGAGCCCTGGCACGCAGCCAGGTGGCCGCCGGGGTGCGCAAACGGACGCCGGTCGCGTCGGACTCTGCAGTGCTCGCGCTTTGCTTGCGTAGCGTCGCTGTGCCCAGCGTTTGGAATCATTCTGACCGACGCCGTCTCAATGGACTGAGGCGTTCGCGGAACACACTTTGGAATTTACAAAGGGTCCGTCAATTTAAGCGCTGGAACGCGGATGACGTTTGTACGATGCGCAAAGCGCGAGAAAATACGAACGCATGCGAACGGAGGAAGATTAGTCTCGCGTCTCGGTGCGATTCGCGGTAAAAAATTAAACAAGAAAACACGCACACATTCGGTTTGTGTGTTATCCCATTGAGAGTGTAAAAGAAAAAAGACATGGTATAGTCAGTCGAATGTCCACACGCTTTCGCCGTACACACTTCGGAATGTACAAAGTGTCCTTCAATTTCTTAACACAAAAGTGTTTTATGCCGGGGTCCACCAAGATTTTAGTGACGCATTTTCGTCACGGAAATGATGTCGCAAAAATACAGATGATCAGAAGACAAAAGGTTCCGTCAACGGGCGTCGAACCTACGACCTGTGGGTCCGCAAGAAGAGATGCCGGGCACGCTATCCACTGAGCCATGGGCCCATACTCTGCAGGCTTTAAAAACACGCCTTTTATATCTACCACTGTCTTCTCACAGTGCTCTTGCTAACGTGAAGTAATGCATCATAACCGTCACATTGGGCGCGTGTCGAAAAGGAAAAGTGCCATTTTGTCGACGCATTAACACACTGCCAGGTGGCGACCTTACCCCCCAGCGTCGGCGTCGCTCATAGCATCCATCCATACCAAAGGTAGCTCTGCGACTATTTTTAAACCTCCTTGTCTGCTACGCGCGAGTATACTTGGCGATCGCGTTCCCAACTTGCGCTCGCTCCGCGAAAAATCGCAGCCGGCCAACAGGGAAGACACGACGTGCGTTGCGCTTCCCCCTGGTCGGGCAGTGGTGTTCAATAACTCTAACATGCCGCGAGTTGGCGACCTTAGCCCAAATTTAGTGTTCTAGTCAGTGACGCTCTTCTGGCTGTCAAACCGCTTTCTCTGATTCCGCTCTCACCGTACAGCTACCACAAGCATATGACCACAAGGGTTTGTTTGATCATTGATCATGGACGTTAGTCGTTGGGATACAGATGTACCACCAAGCGCCACCAAGCGTCAACGTGGATGCATAACTCTCAAAAAGCAATAGACATTGTGCAAGCCGTTTTATATCAATGTACAATAAACATTCAACTACATCTGTAAGGACATGTTTCACTTTCGTGTTATACCGATTCCTATGACGGAGGTATCAACCATGCTTTTTTTTTACCCCGCCGTTCACACACCGCAATGTAAGGCGTGTGGTGCACCTGACGCCGACCTCGACCATATCATATGGGCCTGTCCCGCAGCTACTCACACAATAAAACACAGCACAAACCCTACATTCACAATCACCACGGCCGAGCAGTGGGAGGCTATGCTGCTCAGCACGTGCCCGGAGGACCAGCTCTGGGCTGTCCGGCTGGCCGAAGATGCCGCCAGGATTCAAGGCCTGGCCGCCGCCTGAGGAAAGGGGGTTTCGGAGGGGCCCGTCTCCCGGCCCCCCCCCCCGCCACCTTCGACCCCAGCAGGGACACTTCAAGAAAGTTTCTTTCTCTCTCTCGCTTGCGTTCCAGTCAGGTTGACCCTCATCCCGGATTCATAATTCATATAGCGTAGCGCATCACGATAGGTACAGAGAAGGAGACACACACACACACACACGTAGCGCTGTGTTTGTGTGTGTGTCCTTCGTCTCTGTGCCTGTCGTGATGCGCTACGCCATATGAATAATGAATCCTAACCAACTAGCCCAGCAACGTGCCTAAGCAAATTTTATCCCCGACACTTCACGTCAGCTCGCGTATCTAATACACGGTTAAAATGTCCAGTTAGTATTACATGCCGACCGTCAAGAAAATACACGTCCAGATCACGAAAATAATCATTAGACTTGGCTGCTTGAGCTGGCCCATAAGTACACAGGATGCGTACCCTGAAGGACGATAGGACGCAGTCAAAAGTCCGTATCCGAAATATCCCCTCACAGAAAAAATCCAGCCAGCTCCACTTCGCGAACACTGTCGAAACAGCGAAGCTTATGCCCGTCCTTCATTAGGCTTTATTGTACTTGTATATTTTTCAAGTCATCCGTTCGTTGACCCTTAGCTTCGGCCTTTCGCACGAGCGTCGCGGTTAGCTCGGCGACGACATGCCCGTTCTCGCGTCAACTCTCGCTGACGCTCACGTCGGGCGCCTTTTTCATCGAGAGAATGAGAAATGTTCGCCATCTTGAAAGCGCAAACTCCTGAACACTGACACTGATACGCTATTTTACACTCCACTGCGCCTCGCCGTCACCCCATCTTGGCGCGTTTCTCGAAGGTTAACCCCTCGACATCCTCCGCTTTCGCCCTCGCGTCTCGCAGCCCACCCCTTCCTACCAAGCCTCACTATCGCCACAGTACGAGGACACGTGATCAGCGCTACTACAACACTGGACCTGAAAACCTCGCCTAAGAACAGCCTCGCTGTTAAAAAACGTCGTGTTCTCGCAAAAGAATTCAACGAAAGACAGTGAACGCTAACTTCCACCGCTGATGGAGCCAAATTTCAAGGCACACGTGTAGCTTAAGTCATCCTGAAAGGTCTCTGTGCTAGATCTCGTTACATTTCGGAGTTTCGCTGCCTATCCAAGATATGTTTTCTTGTAACCTGCGCAATAAATGGATAGCAAAAAAAATAAGTTACGTTTCCATTCTACCCTTTAAGCTGGCCACCACGAGGTAATTAAAATGCTTGGGATTGTGCTTTTTAAATGTCGGCTATTTATTTGTCTCCGATCAAAGGGTGCACACTCTTATAAAATGCTTGGGATTGTGCTTTTTAAATTTGTCTCCGAACAAAGGGCAGACTCTTCCAAAAGAATCACTGTTAGCCATAACAATGATTGACCGACCGAACGAACGCAAGCACGAACGAACGAACGAACTAATGCATGAATGAATGAATGAATGAAAAATCCACGAAATATTTCCTCTGGGAGTTGTTCAAAGAAGTTTATTTAACTTCATTGGAGTTGTCCAAGTGATGCGTAAGAGTGGAGCTTTATTGTAAGAGTAGAGCTTTCCCTAGAAGGTTCTTATCGCACGGCACCAGCATGGCGTCTTTCACCTCCTTCCCAGCGTTCAGGGTTGCCGTTGGTTAGATATGAAAAGCAGCCAAAACTCAAGATAAAAGTAGCCAAAGTAGCCATACCACTTAACTTTAGCGCCAAATTTGTAGCCAAATAAAAAAAGGGTAATAGGCATAGGGTAGTTAGTATTCACAGTAAACAGTGTGATTTTTAATAAGCGAAAAATAAGTATAACGAGCACAATATTTTTCCCTTTTGCTTGGTCTCCAAGCCACAGGAAATTATGTTTCCTGTGCACCTGCATACAGTTTGTCTACAATAGATAGGGTTCTTGCAAAAGTAATTTTGTGTCAACAGCTCAGCAGGGACATTAAACGTTGAAGCTGTTTTTTAAAGACGATAGTCTTTCTTGGGATACTTAAACGCAAAAATTTTGGTCCGTCTGTCTGTCTGTCTATCTGTCTGTCCGTGACCCGATTCAGCTAGCTACAGGGCCAAAGTTTACCTAATTTCTGAACGCCCAGCCATCTTGAACTGGTATTTGCTTTCATACTTGGGAACATATTCGATCAAAAAAGCAAATACTACGCATACCTGAGGCCCAACATTAATATGTAAATATCAGGTCGTGTGTTCTTTTATTAGAAAATACACAGATACGTAATTCTAAAGACCCTAGTGTCTTTTAGGCTGTACGGCCGGCACAAGACTATCGTCTTTCGACGACATTTGCAGCGAAGCACGCAGATACGCGGCCAATTTTTTCTTGACGCCGTCGACCGAGATCGGTACAAAGTTACAAATATTACCAGTCCAGCTTCAAGTGCCAATATCTGATCGAAGATGAACAGTCCAGCTTCATTTTGTTGTGGATATCTCTTTGACGTGCTTTGTTTCAGCCTTAGAGTCTGGCGTTGGTAGTGTGCTTCCTTATATGCGCGCGTCCCTCCGCCTGAAAAGACGGAGGGACGCACGCTGGGTGCGTTGGGTGCAATGGTTGGGTGCGAGAAGACGTTTTTCCGTCTTTTCAGGCGCTCGTTTGGTGCCACGATGCGCACTAGCTGGCGGGGGAAGGATATGCGCGCGCATAGGCCAGCACGACACAGAAAGCTTGCAAACAATGGCTATTCTTTAAACTTGCTAGCTGTATTATCTTCAAATCATACGTAGAAAGGGCCAGTAAATGAACCAAAAAAATAGAAGTTAGAGGTAGCCAGAAACTAGCCAAGGCGCCAACCTCAATTCTTTGTAGCCAGACACGGTCGGAAAGTAGCCAATCTGGCGCAAACTATACTCAGCGACAACTTATCTTGACATCGGAGCGAAGGCTGCGGAATCGGGGCTTCCGCACATTCGTGTTGCTCCGCAAGTAGTTCGACATCTTGTGGCTGATTTCGGTTTTGCTCGCTCGCATCGTTAACGTGTTTAGAAAAACATATACATGAAAATTATGAATGGGAGAAACATTTTGATTGTTCGATGTCCTATTTTAGTGTCCTATTACGAATATATTTTAGATGCGAAGCATCTTATGCTCGGAGCTATGTCCGTCCCGCGTCCCTCCCGCGTCCCTCCCGCGTCCCGCGTCCGGCCACTTTCATGAAATAGGGAAGCACCTACTATGCGAACCAGAACACTGTAGTACAATATAAGGCCGTCAACCACCACTACACTCACCAGAGTCATGGCCGAGAGCACAGAGAGGCTCCTTAGCAATGGCTAGGCAGGTGGTGTCTGTCGCCCAGGTTGACTCCATTCTTTGATCTTCCTTGCATGTGTTTGGGGGGAGGGGGGGCTTAGTCCGTCCCTCCTTCCCGCGTCCCACACCACCACAACGCATGCGCGACCCCTCCCCTATCTCTCTCCTCTCCTACGCTCACCCCCTTTCTCTACTCTCGGAATCCTCTACTCTACGGAGCGGCGCCCGCGTCCGACATCCCCACAGCGCATGCGCGTCCTCTCCGCCTCTCTCCTACGCTCACCCCCCTTTCCCTCCTCTAGGAATCCTCTACTCTACGGAGAGGTTCCCGCGTCCCACACCCCCCACAGCGCATGCGCATCCCCTTTCTCTCCTCTCCTACGGTTCCCCCCCCGTTCTCTCCTCTAGGAATCCTCTACGGAGCGGCGCGCACGACAGGTGGTGCGACAGCTGCATACTCTGCTGGGAGCACCACGGTAGTTCCGCGGTATGAAAATGACGGAGCGCGCCTCATTCTCTGTCCTGTGCAGCGCCTCGATGAGCGCCCGGGCCGCTGCCGCGAAACGAGAGCGGCGATGTTTCTCCCGCTCAAGCTAACCATCTCCCCGCTGCTTCGCATCCACACATGGTCCCCTTTAGCGGGAGATGGGGAAGTTTTTTCTTGGAAAACTAGACAACGCGTTTGCGGCCGCACACTGACGTCACGGACGCCATGCTTGTTTGGAAAGCGGGTGAGCTGAAAAGGTGGCGCTGTCTAAGAAATGGAAAGAAAAGGAAAGCACCCTTGCAAAGAAAACGACAGTATTTTGCCTACGACTTCCCGCAACTGTTTAAATTTCATAATAAATGAAGCAATATTTATTTCAGCAAAGCAAATGACAAAATTATCAGTAAACTCAAGAACTATTTTTTTTGGCGTGGTAGCAGGCATGTGCTTTGATTCTGTAGTTTCCACAGTGCTGGCACGAGAAATTGTCGCCGAGTATAGCCATCAACGGCAATCCTGCCAGCGTTCGCCGGTGTCTGGAATGGGCCCAACAGCCGCATCCCGCCTTCGCCGCGACACTGGCATCAAATTTGCAGAAAATATAAAGTTTCCAGATGTGTAGAATCCTCCATTTCAGCTTCACATCTTATCCTCGACAGGATTATTAATCCACTACCACGAAATTTAACGAAGTCTTCGCATAAAGGGTTCTTCTTTTAGATTTGTGTTTCACAACGCATACAACGCGCTCATGTGGATCAGTCACCTGCACTTGCTGCTATTGGGGGGTTCAGACGCAGTGGAGGCCCCTAAGCTTGACCTCGTCGCACGGGAGCCCTTCGTCGTCATCTGTTGGCAGATACCGTCCGAAGAATGGCGGGCGATCATTGTTACCGGAATGACCGAGCGGCGCGGGTATATTTTCGGTCAATGTATCATTCACCTCATATCGTTCACCTTCTTCCTAGCGTTCGTCAGCGTCTGAAACAGTAACGCAGTAGCCGCGTCCCGAGACCACCTAAACGCAAGTGTGGCAGTAAATTTTTTGCAGAGTATACGTTTTCCCCGTTTGTAAAAACCTCCATCTCGGCTTTAGCCTACGTGTATATATATTCGCCTGGAAAAGGTTTTCAAATGCGTAAGCATGAATATGCCGATTCCACGAGAAAACAGTCCGTCCGTCCGTTTCTTTGTCGCGTAAGACGGTCATCGCTATGAATAAATGAACGTATCAAACAAAACAAATTTCCTTGGTTTCTGGGTTTTAACTCAGGCTTTGCAACTCAACATATGCACTCAATAAGTGCCATTTCGTAGCGGCGTTCACATTTCCACTGCACTCCCGCAACACTCCTCATTCGACTATTTTTCATCACTTCAGGTTTCCATCAAACCCTGACTGAATTCGTGCCTTGTTTGGGTTTGCATATGTTAACCTGACCCTTGCTTGGTGAGGGATTCGTAGCAGACACTGGAATGGACTAAACATTTTCATAATTTTGCAGTCGTTTCGTTAAAGAATGTAAAGGAAACATCATTTAGTTTTTCCGCCACTTTTATTATGAATCTTATAGATAAAGCTTTTTGGATCGGCAGCACCACTCTGCAAGATAACCAGATATGGTACGGCGGCTTTTCAGAATGGCTCAACCTAGGTGTGGCTCTGCGTTGTGGCTCTATCGGCAAGCCCTCTATCCTTCGGATGCCTGGCGCATGGCCGGTGATAACTAGTAAAAATGGGCCAACATAGTGCTTTGACATTTGTATATGTTACTGTCCTTGTTGTATAAACTTGTTGTATAAAGCTTAAACTTATTCTGAACGCAGTCAATATTCTCTGATTTTTGGGACAGCTAACCGCTCTCGAAAGTGCTCAACATATGCATATTCCTGCTTTATCTTGCAATTTCGAAAATATGCAAAAAAAATTATGACCAACCTGTTTCGGCACTATGTTTGAAGAATTTCGACACATTATTAAAGTATTTACGGGTGCATCTGTACGCAGCGACGGCCTAGGCATTTCTGCAGCTTTCTTCTGCCCTTCCACCGACATCAGACGGGTTTTTAGAATATGTCACCCGTCCACACCAGTGACTGCGGAACTAGCAGCGATTGAGGTTGCCCTTAAGCACGTGCAATGGATACCAACACTGAAGGTCGTCATCCTTACAGACTCTCGTGGTGCACTTACCAGACTTGCTCGAAAAGATGCCCACAGCCAAATTCTGAACAGTATCATAAAATTTGCCGACAAAATTCTCTCTCGTGGCGTGTCCCTCGTTGCCCATCAGATACATTCGCATGTGAGCATTGCTGGAGATGAAGAGGCTGATCGCCTCGCTTGCACTTGTAACCATAATGAGTGTGACTGCGCGGAAATTTCGTGTATGATGGACAACGCTCGTCTGCTTATACGCGGACCCCTCCTAAAGCAGCACGCAGACCAGCGTGTTGCGAACGGATCGCTCCCTCCCCGTGATCGTGGTCGTAGCTTCCCTTGTCGTTCCAGAGCGCTCTTACATAAGCTAGGAGTTGGCTCTGTGTTGGTGCGCGAACGCTTATACCGTCAAGAACGTGTGGGCAGTCCGTTGTGGGCATCTTGTGGCTCCTTTGAAACACTTGAGCATCTTATATTAGACTGTCCCGCATTCGTGACGCAGCGGGCACTGCTGGTTAAGGAGTATAAATATTCCTTGTATTTAAGTGCGCTACCATTGACGATTAAGTCTTTCCGAGAGGGTGTGCTTCTCGATACGACCAGGCCCATTATGGTCTGCTCACTGTTATGGACCAAACGGACCTGGCCATCTGTTTATACACGTTTATCTTTGTCTTTACTTATTGTTGCCTCGCTACCTGTTTATACACGTTTACCTTTGTCTTTACTTATTCTTGCCCATGTAATGGTCTTTTTTCTCTTTCTTTACCTGCCTTCTTTCTTGGTTTTCTCCTCCTATCTTCCTTTCCTTTATCTCTCCCCTCCTCCCGTAAGAGGAGGCAGGTGTTGTGCCCCTCCAGGTGGCACTTGCCAGCATGCTCTCTCCCTCTTTCCTCTGCGTCCTTGTATATTCCTTGTGTATCTGTGGAAGCATCTCTAGTAGTAATAACGTTGTTTATGGCTGTTACCATGCATCATAGTTAGCGCATAACCAAGCAAATACGTTTTATAAAGCCGTCCTCGCATTCGTGTTTTTCATATTTTTCTCATCTTTCATAAAGATAAGTAGAGCCCGGACTCTGTTTAATTATTTGGAAGGTAGTACTGTATAAACTGTATACGAGTATAAACTTTTTGAGTTGTTCTGAAATATCAGCCTCCGCGGTGGTGCAGTGGTTACGGTGCCCGGCTGCTTACGCGAACGACGCTTGTTCGATCCCGTCCGCGGCGGTGACATTTTCGACGGCGGCGCAAATGCTAGAGGCCCGCGTACTTCAAGTGATGTGCAAGATAAAGAACACCACGTGGTCGAAATTTCCGCAGTCTTCTATTATGGCATGCCTCATAATCATATCGTCGTTCGGGCACGTGAAACCCCCGAAAATTGAAAATTATTTTTAGATACACCCGCCACAAAGTGTCCATTATTCGACGAAATAGCTTTTATCGATAAGGATAAACATGTATGCGCCACAAAAATCGGGTAAATCCCACTACTTGCCACCTGTTCATACTATGCGTATTATGAGTAAAAAGGTTCGTCGTTACTGCCTAAAACATTGGCTTAGCAGCGATGTCAGAATCCCCGACGAAATTTACCAAGGCGCTCAAGTTTCTTATCTAAAACCAGAGACACAAAGGTGCACCTCTACTGTAAAGCCATCCATTTGAAACATCCCTTCTTGAAACATAACTGCAACGTGATGGCATAGAGAAACATACTTTCGTAAAGAACGGACACTCCCGTAGGGCCCTGCGGACGAGCTACTGCACTGCTTTCAGCGCCACAAGCAGCTGGTCAGACCGGTAACGCCTTCGGCATAAATAAATAAAACAACAAAATTTCCTTTCCGACGCTTGGATTTGAACCCGTGCCCTCATGCTTCGAAGGCGAGTGTCTTTACCACTAGACCACACACCCACGCTTAATCTGCGTGAATACGTGTGCATCTAAACCATATGAATGTGTTGTATTCACGGTGCAAAATAAATTTAGAAAGACAACAGTTTCTATACAGACTTTATTGATTTCTGTGGTAGCTCATTAAATGTACTCTGTAGGACACGATGTAGAGCCGACATGGAGGAGTGTGCACATCAGTAAAATTTTTCCTTTAAGAAAATTTAATGCCACACTTGCGTTTTGGTGGTCCTTCTGAGGTGGCTATTAGATGTGCTGGCTAACGAGTGGAAGCGACCTTAGGTACGCCATCTGGCGGTTGTTCAGACCCTTTCTGGAGTGGCCACTTTTTACTAAAGTATATTTCTCTATGGTGATGGTGCGTTAGTGGATCGGTGGCAAGTAAAGCAGTAAAGAGCAAAGATTTTGCTGCGGGAAACGCTGTCGCACACTGCACGCATGCTTCGCCCCTCCTCAGGTTTCATGTTAGTGGAGCTGAAACACCCTTTGTTTCTCAATGTGCAGTGCTTTTTTTTTTCCCCTTCTTAGACCGAGTAATAAATAAGGATGCTTTGTGCCTCACACATAAACAAACCGCGTTATTTATACGGTTGCCCATAGGTCGTTCTGCATCATTTATCGTCTCTTTGTTTTCGTATTGTGACGTCCGCGATCAGTTTTGGCAGCGCGCGACCGGAGCCAATTGGGGAGGTCACGTTTACAACCACAAAACCCAAGCGTGATACCCGCGAATTGACACGTTTTGCTGACCGAACGTCATGCATATCTTCAACAGCGTTGCACTTGACGTATAAAACGGAGCATAGACAGAAAATAGGTGCCATTCTGAACATGTCTTGCTGGAAAATATGCGTCAATTTTGCCGTGGACAAGGGAGAATCATGAAGCGTCAAATATGCGTGTAGCATGTGCGGCACACCAACCAGTGCACCCTGGATTAGGCTTAACGAAACGCCACAATCTGCCGCCAGAAGCAGGTGTTATGAGCCGGCTTCTTGTGAGCCGATTCGTAATGACCGACACACGTGAAGTGTGTGGCGTAACATTTATGGGCTGTTTTCAACTTTTCATGCAGCTTAAACTTCGCGCATGCGTTCCTCTTCTTCCGGGCAGACGAAATGAAAATGCGTGCAATCGAAGCCTGCCTGCATGAAGGCAGGCTAGGATTACAAAGCGAAAGTGAAGCGACTAAACAAGGTAAGGCTCGGTAACCTACCATTGCTGTGACGCGCCGCTATGACGTTGGAGCATACTGCCAGTATGGCTGAAAACGCGTTCGTTAACGACCAATCCATTAAACCTAGCTGTGTTCATATAAAGAAGAAAGAAATAATCTCCCAATTATATGCAATATGCTCACCTTCTCAAGCAGCGCTACATCTCGGGAAAACAGTTGGACTTATGTCTTCTCCCTCTCACCAAAGTCAAATTTTAAAATTTTTCTTCGTGTTCCTCGAGGACATTAGCTCAATTGATAGACTGTAAAGTGGCTTGCATCACAATCATTACGTTCTCACTTCCACATGCTACGATCATATATTCTTTCTTTTTTTTTTTCGACTGACGCGTGTAAAGCATGCGGGGAAAGAGCTACGCTGCGGCACATGCTTTGGGAATGTGCCAGTACAGTTAATATCGCTGCTGCCGCTCACTTCGCGACGCACGTTAGGCAGAGACCAACTGCGAGGTCAATCATCGCCGCTGCCACCGCGCCGAGACCGGGGCCGGCCGCCGCGGCTGCGGTGGCTGCTGCGGATTGCCTCCGTCGCCGTCGCTGGGAGGTGGCACTCAGCAGCGATAAGCTGGCCCACCAACTTTGGGCCATCCGGCAAGCCGCAGATGCCGCCCGAATCCAAGGACTTCGAGCCGTCACCTGAGGCACCGCCATCATCATCGACGGAGGGCGGGACGGGACAGGGGTTAATCCCTCCCCCCCCCCCCTCGCCGCGAAATATTTCAATGAAGCACCCGTAGCAAGTATACTGCTTCCAAATTGTTTTCGCAGTTTTCTTTCCGGGGCTGGGGTTCGGAACGCGGGTCCCCCCCAGTCCGCGAGTGCTTTTAACACTAGGCCACGCGCCCGTGCTTGCCCAATGTGAACTGAAGTGAAGCGTACAAATGCGCTTGCCTCCATTTCCACGATTGGGGAAGGGCTCCTGATTTTTCTTATCTTATTTATTATTAGGAGTGAAGCTCCTTAGGCTCGCACCATGTCCATTGTCGCCGTCGTCGTAGCTCCCCATCGAACCGAAACACAGATGTTGCATATACCGTACATAGAGCGTTCATAGCGCGCATATAGGTTTAAAATAGACCGCACTCTGTCCTTGCATCTGTCCGTCCGTCCGGCCGTCCGTGCGTACGTCCGCCCATCCATCTGTCCGTGTATCTGTCCGTCCGTCCGCGCATGTGTCTGCTCGTCCGTCCGTCCATCCGTGCATCTGTCCGTCCGTCCGTGTGTGCGTCCGTCCGTCCGTCCGTGCATCCATCCGTCCATGGATGGACGGACAGATGGATTTCATAAACATTCTTTATAACATTTCCTCAATGGAGCTTCGCTCCATCACCAGCATTCACTTTGTGGATCGGCTGCCAACTTTTTCTTTGTTCCGCGCCAGCTGTCAGTGAGGAGGCTTTTTTGAGGGTGAGGAAGGTTTTTTGGAACACCAACACCACCAGGTACACAGGTCAGTCAATACAAGCTTCTTTTGAAAAATTGTACGCTAACTCACTCTCAAGTTATGACATTAATTGTGCTTAAGCATCATGCCATTTCGCGGGATAATTTCATTACGATATAAATGTTCAGTAGGCCGTTGAATACTTCTGTTGCACAACGTTTCTTCCCTTGACTCACCTGAATCGCGTTTGTGCATCTATGCACATTTCCAATAAAACACCTAACCAGTGTTGCCTTCAAATTTCACCGTTCCTATGTTGGGGTCCCACTTTGTCAAAGGTCTTCTGAAAAAGACAGGTACATTTTTCGAAGGGCTAGCGTGCATAGTTTTGTTTTCGTTGTTGTTGAATCTTAAACCCAGTAACGCGAAGACATAGCTGCGTGGTGATATTACGCATGCTTGGCGTCGCGAGAGTGAGTGAATGCAAGTGCCTGGCGTATCTACACAAATTATCTCACATAGGTACCCACGGTTCATGTGCGCTGTGGTCATTGGTTGTTGCTAACTATTTTACGCTAAACATGTGGGCGCTGCCACCACGGGCTGTTAAACAAATGTTTTCTTTTTTTATATATCGCGAAGTGAAGTTATACGGCCATGAAATGTCGAATGCACCAACCGAACCGCTTTCATGCGTATGCGTCTACCGTAGGCTGGTTCGCATAGTTCTTGAAGATACAAAACGGCAGGCTTAACAGCCCAGTATGGCAGCACCAGAACCCACCTGTAAAATCGTCTATGGACGGCGCCTATTAGTAATTCACATGCTGTCCCTGACTAATTTTCAGAGATATTTATTCAACATTTATATGCACATTCTACGTGTGCCAGTCAATTTACGTTTCGCCGTTGCTGCTACATCCTGGGAGCGTGAACACTGATGTAGGTAATATACAGGATTTTTTTAAATGCGAAGCATTTCTTAGCGAACTTCGGCGACTTTGAGTGTATCTATCTATCTATCTATCTATCTATCTATCTATCTATCTATCTATCTATCTATCTATCTATCTATCTATCTATCTATCTATCTATCTAGCCGCCTACGACTTTGTGCTCTCCTGGCCGTATCGTTAATGGGATTTATACCAAATTTGGTATGGCATAACATGACTGTATGACGAACATAAATGGCTGGTTATATCATGAAAATGATGACTAACTTGTCATGAAAAGCATGATTTACATTCCACGCTCATAGCGCGCTCGCGGCCGTTTCGTTAGCTTGACATACACCAAATTTGGGATTCAGTGACATGACTGTATGGCGAACATAAATGACCAGTGGTAATATGCAAATCATGACTTGTCATGGGCGACATGACTTGCATGCCACGCTCACGGCGCGCTCGCGGCCGTTTCGTTAGCTTGAGATACACCAAATTTGGTATTGAATGGCATGACTGTATGACGAACATAAATGACCAGTGGTAATATGGAAATCATGACATGTCATGAGCGACATGACTTGCATTCCACGCTCATGGCGCGCTTGCGGCCGTTTTGTTAGCTTGATATACACCAAATTTGGTATTGAATGACATGACTGTATGACGAACATAAATGACAAGTGGTAATATGGAAATCATGACTTGTCATAGGCGACATGGCTTGCATGCCACGCTCATGGCGTGCTCGCGGCCGTTTCGTTCGCTTGAGATACACCAAATTTGGTATTGAGTAACATGACTGTATGACGAACATAAATGACAAGTCGTAATATGTAAATCATGACTTGTCATGTGCGACATGACTTGCATTCCACGCTCATGGCGCACTCGCGGCCGTTTCGATAGCTTGATATTCACCAAATTTGGCATTGAGTGACATGACTGTATGACGAACATAAATGACAAGTGGTAATATGGAAATCATGACTTCATGAACGACACGACTTGCATTCCACGCTCATGGCGTGCTCGCGGCCGTTTCGTTAGCTTGAGATACACCAAATTTGGTATTGAGTAACATGACTGTATGACGAACATAAATGACAAGTCGTAATATGGAAATCATGACTTGTCATGTGCGACATGACTTGCATTCCACGCTCATGGCGCGCTCGCGGCCGTTTCGATAGCTTGATATACACCAAATTTGGTATTGAGTGACATGACTGTATGACGAACATAAATGACAAGTGGTAATATGGAAATCATGACTTCGTGAGCGACATGACTTGCATTCCACGCTCATGGCGCGCTCGCGACCATGTCGTTAGCTTGATATACACCAAATTTGGTATTGTGTGACATGACTGTATAGCGAACATAAATGGCAGGTGGTAACATGAAAATCTTGGCATGCATGTCATCTACGATGCCATTTACATGCCACCCTCATGGTGCGCTTGCGTCCAGTTCGCTAGCTTGACATACACCAAAATTGGTATATCGCGACGTGATTGTATGGCGAACACAAATGACAGGTGGTAACATGTAAAACATGACATGCGAATTATGTAAAGCATGATTTGCTCCTTCCTGGCTGCTTCGCATTACATCGATTCCCACAGTGCGTGGGATCTGCCGGCTTTCTTTTATTTCTAATACGAAGCATTTCTTAACCGACTGCAGGCCCTTCGAACGTTTCTCTCTACGTATCTATCTAGCCGCCTACGTCTGGGTGCTCTAGTGATCGCCTCCTTAGCTAGTGTTGAACCAAAATTAGTATGGGAGGACAAGAGGGTTAGACGGATATGTCTGGCTGGTCATGACATGATAACGTGAAAATCCCGTCGCGTACGTCGTCAAACCCTTTCCTCTAGACTCGTGTGGCACAGTATATGCGGGTATGCGCCATAGGTGATAGACAGTCTATACCACCCAGCAACGGTAAGAACAGACATTAGTAATTGAAATACGAGAGCTTTAAGAAAAACTGACATCGGCAGCCTTGACCCGATGAATGCCAAGTATAAATATCAGGGACCTAGCAGGAATCGAACCCAAGCGTTCTTCGTGGCAATCAAGTATTTTACCTAAGAGCCAGGCCAGGTCTCGAAACTGCTTTGGAAAAAGACCCTATATGCAGACGCAATGTTGGTGAAACTTCAATTGTGGTTGTAGTGCTGGCTATCTAGTTTCTTTAAACATTACATATGTACTCCTATGATACAGGCGTAACGTCGGGTTAACGTCAATTTAAGTTAAGCGCCATCCACTGAAGTTGGTCTAGGTAGCACTATCTGGGGCTTCCATCCTCGCAAGCACAAGCGCTACATATCAGCTTACCGCTTCTGGAGTTGGTAATGGCCATGTTGCTATTGGCATGGTTAGGCAACTGCCAACAACTGGTTATAGGCACCGTCCACTGACCAGAGGGAGCTGCGTTTCTCGCACTGCCCCGTCCCAAGTTCACAGACATTGGCCGTTAGGGGAACGCAGAAAACAGACGCGCGCACGCGCACCGCGTGTAGTTCTGCCACATTCCGCCTGCGCGTGGAGATGAAGACGCGCGTATCGCGTTCCATTTTGACCGACCCCTTCTCAATGTTGCTTTTTTTATCCGCTAGGCTTTGCGTTCTGGCGCTGCAGTCAGACTGCAAAACTCGACTGCACGGTGCCTATATAAAACATATACGACTGTTCTAAATATGTATGTCCGTACAACATTTGTACATATCTTTAGCGTCATTTCATAACGTTTCGCTCCAGGAAAAAAATTACACCACAGTCGCCTTCCGTCCGCATGCTTCGCATAACAACGATTCCCATGGTACGTGGCATCCGCCGAATTTTTAAACCTGCTGCAGAAACATTTGCAGGTTAATGTTGGGTCAGTTATAACTCCCACTTTACTTTCAAGCAGTGCTCGACAGCAAAGCAGCACCGCTGAAATGCGGGAATGTTGGTCAGTGCTGTTCTTATACCCAATGCAGAAGGGTACTTTCTGTACGTCTACGCCTCTTTACAACGCACGCTTATTGAGACAGATTCAAAAGTTTAACCCTAGCAGCCACAGCTTTTCTCTTTAAAGGAGTTAATGGATCCATCGAAGATACCACTGTCGCCTGCCTTGAAACTGATCAATGGAGGGGAGGATCTGCTTTTGCGTTGCCAGTGAAACCGCGTGCGTAAAGATCCGTCCACGTTCTCCAGGTGCACGCGCCGATGAGACAATATCATCTCAAAACGGTGGTTACTGAATACCCAGTTAACACATAGTAAGTAACCTGGCGTGCATCTAGCTGAAAAATATCGCATATAATAAATAGAAATGGCGTGCGCAACAATGACGTTTCGCGAAAATATTCAAGTAATATTCAGAAAATCTTAATTATTTACCAGTTTTCGAGCAGCATTGAACTATAGTTTGAATATGTGTCCGTGTTTTAAGTAGTGAATATTTCATTAGCGCGAAACATTAAATATAGGGTGTTCAATAAGTATACGTACACCCAGACACCCACGCCGTTCTGTTTGTCGGAGTGTTCCTGCCTCACCTGAGCCTTTTTGGCGCCCTAAAATCAAGTTTTCCAAATCGTGTGCACATTCCCAAGGAAAAGCTTTTCTTTGTGGCAGTGGTTCTTAAAGCAAACGAAGACTACTTACATAAAACTACCGAGTGTTTGTTTTTTCACCGGACAGGAAGGGTTTTCAGTAGCCTATACTACTTTTTTTTTTTTCAAGGTTAACTTCGCATTCTACATTTTGATGTACGCGGGTCTGTTTTTCAATTCAGTCAATATACTCCTCAAAGAAAACGGTCCTGCGACGTATTAAGCATAATGTGAGCATCACCTAAGAGCATAGGTTCTCAAACTGGGTTCCTAAAAGGCTTTTCAGGGTTCCGCGATTGGCCAGAATATTTGCGACCCGCTCGCATTTTGCTGCCGCTATAGCACCTAATCTATTCACTGAGACAAGAAAGTTTGCATTGTATTTTGCATTTAACAAAGCTAACTAACGCACATGCCTCGCCAACCCCCCCCCCCTCCCCCCAACGCATCCAATGAGCGTGTCGTGCTAAATAAAACGAAAACGTTAGGAGTTCCGTGGCACTGTTTTAAAGCCATTGGGGTTCCCCAAGGCCAGAAAGCTTGAAGCTTGAGAACCCCAGCTTAAGAGGTTTTTTAGAACATTCGGCGTGTAAAAAATAAAATAAAAGAAAAATAGCGCGTGGTCTCCCACCAGCTGCCTTCGCCAAACAGCCCACCTCGTTACTGCGCAGGCAAATACGTTCTCCAATAAAGATGCACGCCATGCGGATGCAAGAAACGTAACGATGTCGTTTCCGGCGTGCCTCCCAACTCACGCTTGCCATTCGCGCTTCAATTCACCTGCTTGTACGGACGGCCCACGCGCGAAGTGACGGCAACCGCTGAGCAGAAAGTGCGCTTTGTTGTCGGATAAGGATTTCGCGTGCTCTGCGGCCGCGAAACCCCAACACTTCACACGCCACGGCACTGTTTTGACGGTCGACGTGTGCAAACTCGTTCTCAATTATTTAGGTGCAGTGCAACTACAGCTAAAGCCATTAAAGGACCCCAATCGATACACGTGTAACAAACACCGTTTTGCTATCACCAATGCTCTCTTATTCGATACTAAATTCTGCTGTCGACATGATTGAGGGGCACACAAGGGCGTGCGCCATCGGATTAGATTTTACTGCGTGGGTTTAGTTGACGGGCAAATCTGCTATGTATCCAAAGGCATAGCGCATCCAAGACGGGACAAAGCGAAAGACACATTACACACATACCCAGCGTTGTATATTTGTTGTGTATATGTTATGTGTCGTTCAATTTGTCCCGTGTTTGGGACAAATCCAAAGGATTTTGTCCCAAAGACGGGACAAATCAGGCATTCGGGACAAATCCTTTGAACGGGACAATTCAGAAAGGCATTCGGGACAAATCTTTGGATTTGTCCCGAATGCCTTTGGATGCTATGAGTCACCAATTAGCCCGATATGCAACATTAGCCTCCTAAGTACACGGTCGTCTATGCATTTGCCCTCCCCCCCCCCCCCCCTGTCCTCTTTTCCCCCCTACATCTCCAGAAATGTATCCGCTGTGTCCGGCCATCCACAATCTCAGCATCGCGATGCCTTCGTCGCTAAGCAACTGCGGCAGATACGCTCACTCCTTACATCTAGCAACTTTCATATGCACAAACCTATGTACACATTTCTTAGACCCGCGTGTGCACGCAGTTACTGCGAGAACGAGCCCCAACCGCCGCAAGCAGAATGAAATGTTATCGCATTGACGGTTTCCCACGCGCATCATACTGCGCGCTATTTCGCCGCTCGAGACGACAGCTCCCCATCGCGAAGCCGCAGAAGTGAGCGGCTGACATCTCGTCTGTAAACTAAAGTGTTCGTCGCAAGGTTTCGTGACTACTCCGACGAACACGCAATTTAAGCTTGCCGTGAGGAGGAAATCGGAAAGGCAGCTAAGCAATCCCGCATTTCGTCATGTTTCGCAAGAGTGTATGGCATAAAAAAGAGTGCGGCGCTTACTGACAAAATCGCGGACGCGTTTCCATCGGCCGGTAAAGACGTTGCTTTCCGTGTGTGTCCGTCGTATCCGCATATTCGTGAGGAGAAAAGAAAATGCGAGCGTCTTCAATATTCCTGGCTGTCTGCGGCCTGGCTCTCGTCTGGTGTGTGGCTGAATCTGGTGCCCAACAGAGTGAAGGTTAGTGCTGACGATAACTGTTGATATTGGTGTTACGCTCCAAGCATTTAGCATAAGTCAATCAGGTGGTGTGATGCGGTGTGATCTGACGGTCTTAGGAAAGCTGAGTGTTTTCGTTTGTTGTTTAGGTGTATATGCTCGGTAGTGGCCAACAGTGATGTCATGCTGAATGAGTCATTTCTATCTATCTATCTATCTATCTATCTATCTATCTATCTATCTATCTATCTATCTATCTATCTATCTATCTATCTATCTATCTATCTATCTATCTATCTATCTATCCATTTGCACTGTTAAATACATCTTTTCCCTTAAACTGGCCACATAGTTGTTCTAAATGGTGCAGGAGGTATACATTCGCCTTCAGAACTAGGCCTGATAATGTGTAATTTCCGGTAATTTATGAGCAAAATAAATCGAGAAATGTTTTGATCTAAAACTTGTTATTGTTTAGAAGGACGCTCGGTAGAATGTTGATAGCTGTCAATTAAGCATCCTTCCCCTAAATGACATTCATATGGTGTTTTTTTTTTCTTGTTTATTTGTTTTTGTTTTTTTGTTTTTTTTTTTCGAAGGAGTTTCACGCAATATCATCGCCCTATGGTAGAACACCTGCTTGCCACGCAGACGGCCTAGGTTCGATTCTCACTCGAACCGAACATTTTTATCATTAATTTTATTTGCATTTTCACGATTTCTCGGTCACGGACAAGATGATGACTTTGCGCTCACAACCAACGACACCGACGCCTACACCGACGCAGGCGCCGACACCGGGAATTGGAGCGAGACGACTCTAGCGTTAATATAACATGCTATTAGTTGTAAGCAAGGTGCTATTAGACTATAAATTCCAGTAATAAATGAGCACCAGTCTCTTTTTCTCGGAAAAGAGGGGGGGGGGGGGGGAGAAGCTCCTTTGTGCCATAAAAAAATGAACAAGAAGGAATGTATTCAGAAGAACTTTTTCCTGCACTAGTTATAATTTTTTTTCTCAACATCTTTTCTTTCTTTTTTCAAGCCTTAGCATGTTGCAGTTTTTCACGTACACAAAAGCTACACGGGGGCTCAATTTACGACGTATAACAATAGGTTGCGTTTGCTTTGCGCTTCATATGTTCGCAAGCTAATCAAAAACAAGCCCTTCGTTCCCACCCCCTCTTTTTTTTTTCTTTTTGCTTCGTTTAATGCATGTGAGGGATAACAATCTTAACTGAATTAAAGTCACGTGTTTTTCGTTACTGGTCATGTTTTCAATACTGGAAGGATCAAATGATCCTTCCAGTACTTATCTCAACCATGATCGTACAGTCTATGACGTACTTAGCAGGTAGTAAAGTGTCTATTCTGCACAATTCACGTTACATCACCGAGTCAGTGGTATATCATAGTTGTGCGAAACGTCAGCTTTTGTATACGCATGTCTCCTGGTTATTGAGACGGTTATGGTAAATCATATAGGCGTTCTGATAAGCTTGCGCAAGGGGGGGGGGGGGGGTGAAGGGTCTGCACCCCCCACAGTCGGACTTGCCTAACGAGAAGCGTTACTGCCACGCAGGTTTTTTAGGAAAATGGCGGCCGAAGGCCCCTAATGTTGTATTCCAAGAAATCTTTACACTTCCGATGTTTATTCGCGGAAAGCCGCGGACCACATGGTGATTCTGAGAAGCAGGTATGTTGTGTATCATCGTGAAACCTGAGTTACGAATTTTTTTCATATTTTAAATAAAACGCATTATTTTAGACAAATGAGGCCACCTTATCACGGTAGAAAAGTTTAATTGACGTACGACACTTGGTACGCTTACAAAAGCATGTACAATATATTGCACACTGGGACTCGATGACAAAAACGCTCTATATTCAGGGATTCAAGGAACGAACAAGAAAATGTTCACTAGCGGCATACAAAGGGTATCGGCTCTTCACGAAACACTTTTAAGCAGTTTCATTAATTAGAAACGCTGCTGAGATAATATAAATATCTTTTTAGAAGAAAATTTGCGTTAGTATAACATTTAGGCCCGCTGTATTGCACATACGGCGAAAAGAACACAAAATAGCTCGCTTTGTAGCTATGTCAACCGCGAACCTGGATGCAAGCGAGCACGACAAACGCGCGCGCCAATGCGCGCGCTAGCACGCGCTCGCGCCTCAATACCGGCAGCGCTGGCAGCACTCAGTCCCTGTGTGCAATACATTGCACACAAAACAATTCACCCAAGTCATAAAGAAGTTACGCGCTTGCCTCCAGAGCCACTATGCACAAAATGATCCGTGTAGATTCCTTAATCATTGTGCTACAAAATCTGGAACATTTAGCAAAGCGGTAAATAAATAGGGGCAACTTAATTGGCCTGGTCGAGTAAAACGTGCTCGACGTAATGAACGCCATCTTCGAACGTGTCCGCCAGGCTCGTCACTCGGTCGTATTTCTCTCATTCCCGGCCAGATGGCAGCACGTGGTTTTACGATACATTGTACAAGAGGGCTTAGCAAATGCAGCAGTTGCAGCGCGGCGCTGACGTTAAGAACGAGTGTGCAATATAATGTACGCTGCGACTCACGAGGGCACTGGACTCGACCAGGGGGGGGGGGGGGGAGTTTCAGCGCATCCCCTCCCCTAATGGGGGTCCGTTGAAACTACCCTCCCCCCCCCCCCCCCAAATGGGGAACCCTGCACACGCCTATGGGCGTTCTAGTAACACTAATCCTTAACCATATGTCTACTATGCACTGCCTCCAAATTAACTCTGTATGTAAACTATCTGGAGCGAATGCAAATGACTGTTAACGCACATGTGCATCAGTTATTTCGCCAGCCAGTCATCATTTGTTAGCTGCTGCTAAGTCGCCCAATCGCCTGCACCGTTCGCCGTGAAACGTCAAGCCTAATCTGTCTATTCGGGTTGCCCAGACATTACCAAAAAGTAAAAAAACAAAAACTGGAACAGCTTGTCAACATTTGATTCTATTTCTTGTGTTGTAGAGTATACTTAATTTGAATAACCAATACGATATTATTTGTACAATAACTTCGCGTTGCGTTTGATAATCACTTCATTACTATAACTGTGTCACTGGTCTACCAACGACTGAAATTTTAGCTCAGAGTATTGAGATACCAAGTTAACCATAGCGTATACAAGTTTAGCATTAAGGCTAACCAGCATGACCTGTTTAGGAAGCTTACGAAACTACAAGATCATAAAGACGGAGGATGATTCACGAACCAGCTTCTCAAAGGACAATGCGTCTCACCGAACTTTATTTTATCGTGTCATTTTCATGTCATGCGTTCGTCTCTTTTTTAAACAGGTATGAAGAAAGCTCAGGCCGCCATGAAGTGCTTGCAAGGAAACGATACTGGCGCGAAAATGGAGCGACTAAAGAAGGTAAGATGATGCGGCGCTGTAAGGTCAAGGTACAGTATAAATACATGTACACTGTGCCAGTACGGAACGACGCGTCCGTCAAACATGAAGTAATATCGATATTATTAAAGCCATTCTGGCATTCTAGTCACCATGCTGGTTGAAAATAATTTCATTCATTTGCCACTGCGCAGCTATTAAACAGTGAATCTTGCATACCTGTTCACAGAGCAAAGGGAAGAAGTGGAAAATTAAGGGCTCGTTTTAAATGCGAATGCATTTCATAGTCGGGCTATGTCAGGCATCCGGCGTTGTCCGGCGTTGTCCGGCGTTGTCCAGCGTTGTCCGCGGAGGAGGAGGAGGAGGATAGGTTGAGGAGGTAAGCGCCGGCAGGTGTTAGATGTGAAGCATCTTATGGCGAAGCTTAATCCGGTGGTGGTGGTGGTGGGCGGCGTGACCACCCATACTGCGCATGCGCAAGCCCTTTAAAAAATATAAATAAAAAACCTCCTCTCTCCCTCTCTCTCCTCTAGGCATCCCTCCCCGCGGCAACCACACCCTCACTGCGCATGCGCCTCCCCTCCTCTCTCCCCTCCTACGCTCCCCCCTCTCTCTCCTCTAGACATCCCTCCCCGCGCTCCCACTGCGCATGCGCGTCCCCCCTCTCTCTCCTCTAATACGCTCCCCCCCTCCCTCCTCTAGGCATCCCTGCCCACAGCACCCACACCCCCCACTGCGCATGCGCGTCCCCCCCCTCTCTCTCCTCTCCTACGCTACCCCCCTCTCTCGCCTCGCGACGCCGACGCAGGCAGCGTCTGCTAGCGAGTTTCTTGGTTGAAAAAACCGACTGCTCGCGCTGCACAACCGTTCACTGTCCATCCCGTATATATGGCAATGGATCTTGACCTCCAAGGTGGTGCCGGTGGGAGATTTCTCCTGTGCGTTGTTGAACAATAAAAATTCGCAGCGTGCGCGTTAACTAAAAGCCGACTGCGGGTCTCTGTGTCCAGTCGGAGTCTTCTGTCTCTCATTGCCCATTAGCAGCGATTGGCATGTTCCAGTAGGAAACACCGCTCCATCGCTGCGTGCTTTACGCATCTCCAGTTTTAAATGCGAATGCATTTCAAGTGCGTGAGGGCGCTCGCATCGCGGGAGCTCGGCGGAGCTATATATGAAAAAAAAATTTAAAAAAATTAAAAAAAAGAAAAAAAAGGAAAAAAGAACAAAAAGAATAAAAAAAATAAATAAAAAAAGAAGAAAAAAACAGAACAAAAGCAAAAAAAAAAACAGGCGCTGCGCCGTGCTCCCGACCGGGCTGCAGAAATTAGGCGCCTTTTCCTTCTTCGAACCACAACCACCATATATAAATGGAGTGAAGCGCGCGCGAAATGCATTCGCATTTCCTCACGATTCCCTTCGGGGAGGTGGGGGGCATTTTTTTCTTTGTTAGAAACAATATTAATGAGAACTAACAAGCAATGATGCCAAGGAAAGGATAGTGTACGTTATAAGTATTAATTATAATGTAGATGAAAAGAAAAAACAAGTAGACGAAAAGATAACTTGCCTCTGGCAAGGACTGAACCTGGGACCATCGAATAAAGCAGCCTCCGACGCGTTATTCGAAGGTCGCAGGTTCAGTCTCTGCCAGCGGCAAGTTGTCCTTTCATCCACTTTATTTTCTCAGATTTATATGACAGTTACTACTAACAACATCCCCTGTACTTTGCATGGCATCATTGTCTGCCAGTTCTCATTAATATTGTTCACAGAGCAATGCATATATCTTCATAGGCTCTGTTTCATTCGCCTTTCAGGCGCTTACTCACTAACAAATAACTTCCGTTTTTATCGCATCCTGTTCTTGTAGTAATAGGGAGCTGTAGTGCTTGGAACCCCTAGCCATTGAGTCCCAACCTTCTTGTTTTCTTTTGTACTCTCAACAATATCTGGGGTTTAATGTGACAGAACTGCGATATGATTATGAGGCACGCAAAAGAGGAGGGCTCCGGAAGTTTCGACCATCCGGGGTTCCTTAACGTGTACTGGCATCGCACTCTTTTGTACTCTCTTCGCTTTCTTCTGTTCGCAGGCCACCCACAATGAGAGTACAAATGAATGCAAGAGCTTAAAGAGGCCCTACAACACTTTTCTAAGTAAACATGGAATGTATTCACTAAAGGAGCTTATTGCCTCACGAATTCACCACCGCAAATTTTTTGAGAATCCGTCCAGTACGAGCGGAGTTGCAAATATTTGGCGCACGCTGCAATTGCATTCTCTCTTCTCTCGTCCCGACCAAAGCGCTGGAAGCGCTGATGTGGGCGCTGATGAAAGCGCTGGATGTGGGCGTCTGGCAGGGAGGGATGGCTCGGGGGAAGAAAATACGTCACGCGCGCCTAGTTACATTGAGCACTTTAAGGAGCAAAGCACCTTAAGGCCGAGCCTTGTCGGCGTGCGGCGGCGTGCACACTCATAGCCCAGGTGCGAAAACATCAGCCCGGCTCTAGCTAAATCCCATTGATGATGATATGTACAGATGACACCTTAAGACCGAGCCTTGTCGGCGTGCGGCGGCGTCCACACTGATAGCCCAGGTGTGAAAACATCAGCCCGGCTCGAGCTAAATCACATTGATGATGATATGCACAGATGACACCTTAAGGGCGATTACTTAAAAAAGCTTTGAGCGCAAATAAACGACGTAGGACCAAGAAAGAGAAACACACACCACAAGCGCTCGCTCGCATGAGATACCAACTAGCCCACCTAGCTATATTCTTAAGGCCGAGCCTTGTCGGCGTGCGGCGGCGTGCGCGCTCATAGCCCGGCTCGAGCTAAATCACATTGATGATGATATGTACAGATGACGAAGATTCTCTTTCTGCCATGGATGAGAACTCCCGAGGCAACGTGGAAAAGTACATCGATCTAGCAATGGGCCATTATGAAACAAAGTACAAGAACAACCCCTTCGTACTAGTCGTTCACTTTAACGTTGACTTCACGGACAACGACTGGCTTGTGCAGTATATGACTTCTCCATATGCTCTACGATGCATTTCGTATGACTGTAAACAACCAACAGCCACCAAGCGGACGTGCATAGACCTTGTCTTTGCCAACTTCAGGTTAGATCCGCTCGAAGAACCATTGGCTCTACATTTCACAGACCACAAAGCGGTAATAATGAAAGGAAAACGGAATCCAGAACTCAATACGACATACGAGTTATGACCAATAAAACACATTGTATATACTGAACACACGCGTTGTCCCTCATTTACATGAGCGAGTGGGCAAAATGTCACGGGAGATTCACAGTTACCGAACAATCACCGTGCTTTGCCCACTCATCATCATTCACTTCGTGGATATGCGTGGATTTTTTCTCTTCTTTTTTTCTCCGAATGCGCGGCTTTTCAGTGGGATCGCACGCGCACGCGTGGACAAGTCGCGGCCTCCCGCGGCGGCCCCAGTAACGACCGAGCGCGCCATGCTCAAATCAGCCTATGGCTGATACTTGGCCTGGGACGTAGTGATTTTTGAGCCTAAAACGTCACTTCTCGAGAGAAGAGAAAGCGAGTTTTAGCTGACTTCGAGAACTTATCGTAAATTCCAGGCCGCGTGCTACGTTATAATATTTGGCTCGCGTGTTCTCGGGAGCCTCGACTACCGATCAGCAGCGTTTTCTGACCATGCTCAAAAAGTGTTGCAGGGCCCCTTTAAGCGCGCAACCTGTTTGGGGACTCCGGCACTAAAACTCTCTAATATCGTCAGGATGTGGGCGCCTTGAGAACATCCGGAATGCACAAAGCATAATAAGCAGGTTCGGTCATGAGCACCTTAATTAGTATTGTGTGCGTTTGTTCATGGCATGCTATGATAACAAATCATAACCATCACTCCTTACATCTCTTCTTTTTCCAACGCAACAGGCAGGAATGTCTTGCAAGGACCTCCTTAACGACATGAATGCGTTCGTACGTACACCCACGCATTTGTTTCCTTTATTTTATTTCATGTTTATGGTTATCATGTGGGAACGCGACATATGTATGTACGCTATATCGTGTATTTCAAGAAATGTGAGAGGAAGTCCTAGAAAATAAGGGAAATGAGACAATTGCTCGTTACATTATGCATTACTTTCTCTGGGCGGCACTCATCTTAAGATCACTGGAGGCACTCATTACCGCAGTAATTATAAAAAATAAGACAATTAACTTAGCAAGGGAGACACGCAGTCGTGTCAGATGTAAGAGCCCATATTGCCGCTTTCAGATTTCCGAAAAGTGGCGGTTGGTTATTTCTGCCGATCGTGGACACTGATATACAGGGTGTCATTTTTTTTTTTTCAGGCAATACAGTTTTTTCATCAAAATGCTGACAGTCAGGCACCTCTCTTTTTCGCCCACGAACTCAACGCCGAGGCGAAAATACTGTGCTGCACCTGAAGTTACCTTGCAATGAGCAATTAACAAAAAACTCGTTAATTAGCTTTACAATTATTTACTTGAAGGCAATTATTTATATGAAAAGATTGTTGGACAGAACAATTTATGGCATACCCATTTTTTAGAAATCTAAAAAAATGCACGTAATTTGATGAGTCATCGAAATAGATAGATAGATAGATAGATAGATAGATAGATAGATAGATAGATAGATAGATAGATAGATAGATAGATAGATAGATAGATAGATAGATAGATAGATAGATAGATAGATAGATAGATAGATAGATAGATAGATAGATAGATAGATAGATTTTTTCTGAAATGTGTGTCTTCCAGCCTGCTCATTGAACTTGCTTTACTTGTTCGCTTTTTTTTTTCCTGCATCAAATAGATGGCGTGCATGAAGAAGGAAATGGTAGGTTTATCCCAAACCCTTTTTTTATCCCTCTCGCTCTTTTCGTTAGCAGTGCATCAATTCAAATTCAAATTATTACCTCATTAACTTTTATTAGAACCTCACGCAGTCCAAACAACATGATCACATTTTCTTAACCAACTGCCTCACTCCACAAATTACTTAAGGTGCTCTTCACAAAATGTGCGCATTGCAGACAAGAAAGCGTGGTCTCTCGGTAGCAATCGTGTCTTCAGATTATGAAACGCCCGCGAGACCCGAAAAAACGCCCGAAATGTAGACAACAAAATGCTGCGCGCTTTTCAGCTCGCGGGAGCAGTGTCGCAATGGAAAATCACATTTGTTTCAACGTCCACCACAGATCTGTGAAGCCACGCGAGAATTTGTGCACATAAGCCCCTTGCCAAAGTGCACGGCCAAAATTGAACTCTTGCTGGAGACAGGTCCAATCGCAGAACAAAAAAAAAATGTTGCAGTGGCTTAGCTCGGCTATGTCAGGATATACGTAGCGTTAGCAAAGGTTCAGCTGATTATTCTTAGCTTTCCTGATTGTCTAGATTGTCTGGGATTAGCTTGATTATCATGCTTTGCGTGGCGAAAGTAAACGTTCGGCCACATCGTTCAGAACCGGCAGACCTGGCGGCATGGCCGGGTAACGATACCCATTGGTAACGCTAAAGAGTGGAATCTTCTGCTTAACGAGAAAGTTCTTGCACGTTGTACAAACCCGCGCCACGGTTTCAGCCCACTCGGGCGCCGCCGCTAAACTCAGCGTTTCACGCATGGCAGTACTCAGCGGCGTCAAGTCTTTCATGTGCCATAGTCTTTCACACACGTCGCACACATATACAAACGGATTGTCTACGAAGTCCGTCTCGAAGGTCCGAGTCGCACTGGCGCTTTCGCTGAGTTTCACAGTATATTCAGTCGATCGGCGAGCCTTGACGTCATCGACGGCGTCTTGTTGTTGCTGCTGCAGGGATAGTCGGGCACGTCGCTCAGCCTCCTGGCGACGCCGCTTTGCTAGACGTTCCTCCCTTTGCTCCAGTGTCTCCGCAGTACGTTTAGCCTTCTTCTGTTCATTCTTCCTACGCTCAACCGCTAATTGCCAGGCAACTACTTCGGGATCCGATGAGTCAAGTTTCTCCGCTCTTCTGCGCCGTTGAGCAGCATTTGCGCACTCCTTCTCCATGGCTATACCACACTGGCAAACGCCAGTCAGAAGCGCAGCGGCTCCTGCGCAGTGTCAGACGGCGACTGCACAGCGAAGGCGAATAGCTGCGCGCGCGCCGGCGCAAGCGCGTCTACCACAGCTACGACGTCACTCCTCTGGAATGCGCAGACCTGTGGCGGTGTAGCGCGGCGGCGGCGGAGTGCGCGGGAGGTGTCGGCTCCGGTGTCTGACATCACTGTGTGACATCACTGATCCTCGCGCATGCGCAGCAAGGTTCTTAATGAGGCGCGCGAAACGGGCTTGGCTAGGCCAGTGTAGCTAACGCTACAAAAGAACCCCGGGTAGTGGGGCTCTATTAATCAGGACAGCCAGACACCCCACACCATTGGCCAAACTCCGTAAGGTGGAAGACCAGGTGGGCCGCATGGTCCGTCGGCTCTCTAACAAATGCGGGGGGGCTACTGTGCAAGGATGCCTTGCTGCAGGCACGTGTATTTGTAGCCAGTAGAATCTTATATTCTACGCCATACCTCCACCTGTGGAAGCAAGACGAGGATGTACGTGAAGTCATATTTCGCAAAATTGTAAAGCGGGCCCTCGACCTCCCCGTGAACACCTCTAACCAGCGCCTCCTAGACCTGGGCATGGCGAACACGTTTCGGGAGCTTCGAGAGGCCTACCTCACAAATCAGTACACTCGACTCTCAAAGAGTTACCCCGCTTACACATTCAACACACCAACATCACGGAAGATCGCGTTCAACTCCCATTCGAGTGGATATGCATCCTCCACGTGCTCCCTCTTCCAAGCAATTTGACAAAGGAACCGTGCAGAAGAAGTACAAAATTACCGGCGCCTGCCGCGGGTGGAAGTCCTGGCCTGCCATTATGGATCGAAACCCGGCGTGTTCTACGTGGGCGCCTCTGTCCCACACCATGGTGGATGGTATACGGCCGCTGTCATCCACGAGAGCCAAACAGTTAACGGGCTCACTTTCCGAGCCCGGAACATAATCCACGCGGGGAAAGTCGCCATTGCATTGGCAGCTTGCCATCCCACATCGCAAACCATCATCTCCGACTCTCGAGGGGCCTGTCGGAACATCGCAAAGCGGCTATGTCGCGTACCTAGCCTATCGACTATCGAAACGTTGTGACTATCAGGGAATCCCCGCACCCCTCCGTATAGTCTGGGCTCCTGCTCACATTAAACTAGAAGGGAATGACAAAACCGACGCCGCCGCCCGCGCGCTCTCTTACCGGGCATTCTCACTCGCCTCCCCCGATCAGCATGGCCTCGAATTCAATCCGGCGTATTCTTTCCGCGAAATTGTGCAGCATTACCAATCCTACCCCAGCCTTTATCCAAGCCCATGGAAAGGCTTAAGTAAAGCGGAGGAGCGGCTTTTCCTACGACTCTTCTCGAACACTATGCTGTGCCCAGTAGCGCTCAAACACTTTGATCCCGCTTTATCCGACAGTTACTCACACTGTGGGGAGGAGTCTTCTGGACATCTACCACATGGTGTGGGCCTGTCCCTCCTCTTTTGCTGTACCGCCTATTCCCAACCCAACCCGGGAGGAGTAGGAGGCGACCCGGCTTGGCTGTTCTGACCTTCAGGCCCAAAAAGGTCATGGTCCGACGAGCCGATGGAAGCAGCCGATGCCAATGGTGTCCCGTTCTAGGGATCCCGCACCTAATATTTGTAGGTGCCGTTCCCTTGTGGGGCAATCCCTGCATACTTCCTTTGTTTTAGAGGAGGAGCTCCTTAGAGGGCAGAGCCTTATCCGTCACGCTCCATAAAACCGAAACCGAAATTGAACACATGCACAACGAAAACGAAAACATCTGTGTAAAAAACAACTTTATTTCTATATCAGTTAAGTATATGACAGCACAATACATGATCAGCTGCGCCGTCTGTCTCTCTGTCCGTCCGTGCATCTGTCTGGCCGTCCGTCCGTCCGTGCGTCCGTCCGTCCGTGCGTCCGTCCATCCATCTGTCCATCCGTCCGTTCGTCCGTCCGTCCGTCCATGCATCCGTGCGTCCGTCCGTCCTTTCTACTAGTCGATGACTTCAACATACATTATGGGCCTTAGTACCTAGCTTCGCCCATCATCATCATTCACTTCGTGGCGATGCATGGATTTTTTTGAGAATAACTGTTTCTACCACCACCACCACCCTCTCACGCTCGCCTAGAAGCTGTTGTGAACATAACGGACCGTTGCGGGTAACTTCAACGTGCAACAGTGCCACTGCAAGAGCGCCAATAAGCAATATAAGAAAGGAAAAAAAATGCCCCCACCTCCCCGAATGGGAATCTTGAGGAAATGCGAATGCATTTCGCGCGCGCTTCACTCCATTTATATATGGTGGTTGTGGTTCGAAGAAGGAAAAGGCGCCTAATTTCTGCAGCCCAGTCGGGAGTACGGCGCAGCGCCTGTTTTTTTTCTTTTTTTTTGCTTATATATATATATATATATATATATATATATATATATATATATATATATATATATATATATATATATATATATATATATATATACGTGCGAGCGAGCGGACGGGAGAGTGGAGCGCAGGGAGGAGAGACAGCGAACGGCGACAGAAGGAGCGGCGAAGCACTGCACCTAACCCTCTCTTACACTCTCTCCACACACGCGGGAGCTCCGCCGAGCTCCCGCGATGCGAGCGTCCCTCACACACCAGAGAGCGCTCCTCCTCTCCACTCACTCTCCGCTACTCCGCCCGCACCACCTGCTCCGGTTGCTAGGGGCGAGGATAAGCGCGCGCGCCCGCAGCTGTTGGCTATGGGAGAGGGAGTGAGAGCGGAGAGATGCGGACAACCGACGCCTGACATAGCCCGACTAAGAAATGCATTCGCATTTAAAAAGTCACTGTCCTTTAGCATTCGCCTAAGACGACTCAAGGGCGAGAGCCATCTTTTTATTTTGTTTCTCAATTCAGTTCTACAGACCCCCCCCCCCCCCCCCGAAAGCTTTCTGCATCTAACGTGCTTTTGCAGTGCCTCCGGGGTTCAGCCAACCTTCGACCACGCGACCAATATCATGCAGGGACGTCACCATGTGACGTCATAGTGATGTCATGATGCCGTTCTATGATGACGTCAACACATGTGGTTTATTTTTTCATCATTCGTGTTCGCGTTGATGGTCACTTTTCGCGTCTGAGGAACATGTAAGGCTTTCGCCTTAAATATTCACGGCAATTAGGAGCCTCTGCTTCCGCAGCTCGTTTTGCAGCTCAGGCAGAGAAAGCTCATCCACCAGACACGCCGCTCATTTTTCAGAAAGAAATGGCGTAAATTTGATCTGCTGGTCAAGCGCGTCACCTTTTATGTACACGACTCGCCCAAGGTTCCAGAGTAATCCCATGGCTTCCCATAAATGCTGTACAATTCACGTCACGCCTACAAACAGATTACAAATAGTGTGACGCCATCTCTCGGTGGCGGCGGCAGCTGCGATGAGCTTCTCTTTCGGCCGCGCAAACTGATGGACCCCCCTCAGCCTTTCGCCATCCTCTACGCCTTTGTAGTTTCATGCTGAAATCTGCTTTCCTCCTGACCATTTCGCCATCCTCTACGTATTTATAGTTTCATGCTGAAATCTGCTTTCCTCCTGACCATTTCGCCATCCTCTACGTATTTATAGTTTCATGCTGAAGTCTCCTTTCCTCCTCACCCTATCACCATCCTCTACGCGCGTTTGTAATTTCAAGCTGAAATCAGCTTTCCTCCTCACCCTTTCGCCATCCTTTACGTGTTTGTAGTTTCATGTTGAAATCTCCTTTCCTCCTCACCATCTCGCCATCTTCTACGCATTTATATTTCCTTTCCTCCTCACACTTTGGCCATCTTCTACGCGTTTATAGTATCATGCTGAAGTCTGCTTTCCTCCTCACCCTTTCGTCATCCTCTACGCTTTTGCAGTTTCATGCTCAAATCTGCTTTCCTCCACACCCTTTCGCCATCTTCTACACATTTATATTCCTTTCCTGCTCACACTCTCGCCATCTTCTACGCGTTTATAGTATCATGCTGAAGTCTCCTTTCCTCCTCACCCTTTCGTCATCCTCTACGCTTTTGCAGTTTCATGCCGAAATCTGCTTTCCTCCTCGCCCTATCGCCATCCTCTACGCGTTTGTGATTTCATGCTGAAATCCGCTTTGCCTCCTCGCAATATGGCCATCCTCTATGTGTTTGAAGTTTCATGATGAAATCGGCCTTCCTCCTCACACTTTGGCCTTTCTCAAGGCATTTGTAGTTTCATGCTGAAATATTCTTTCCTCCTCACAGATTCGGCATCCTCCACGCGTTCGTAGTTCCATGCTGAGATCTGTTCACCTCCTCACCCTTCGACCATCCTATACGCGTTTGTAGTTTCATGCTGAAGTCTGCTTTCCCCCTCACCCTTTCGCCATTCTCTACGCTCTCCACGTTGGTTTTCGTCTTTCGCTGTGTTCTTTCCCTCGTTAAACACAGACAAAACACGCAAACACTCAACAAAGGAACGGGCGCCTAAAACCCCGTTCAAGCTGGAGTTAGAAGCAGGGGAAAGCGGCAGAACTCATTAGAAGTTCACTCACTTGGCTGCCTAAGCGGAAGGAAAACCAGGCACGAGCCTGATCGCTTTCCGACCGATTTTAAATGCGAAGCAGCTTATGGCGGTGTTCAGTGCGGTGTGCGGTGTGACCACCCTTACTGCGCATGCGCAAACCCTTCTCCACACACCAGCTAACATCTGTGGCTGCGCCGTAGCCAACCTCCCTCTCCCTACATTCCCCCCTCCTCGTTTAGATAAAAGGCTCGCGTGAGGTCGTGCACACGCTCAGTCACTGCACCGGCTGCGCCGCACGGTGTTAACGTAGACACTAGGTGTCTACGTTAACAACAACATAAGAATATAAACACAACACAAACGATAACACTAAGTACGCAACATTAACGGAAACACCTAGTCAAACCAATGCAAACGCGGTGTGCACCCTCCATGCTGCTTCGCATCGCCTCATGGTCCCCTTTAGCGCGAGATGGTGTAATTTTTTTTTCAGCTACGTACATAGCAGAACGCCTTTACGCTTTACCGGAAGCCGTACTTCGGCTGCACTAGCACATGAGCCCGTGATTTAAGCGTCCGGCAACAGTTTCAAAACTGTTGGCTAAGGAGTCGGCGGCGATTCTCATGGAAGCAATCATAAACTACTTGTGCTCCACGACAAAACTTACAGCCTCTATACAAGAGGCTCATTTAGATTGAGATTGCCCGGGAGACGGGAACCAACAGAAGGTACAGCAGTGCTGCAGCAGTGCGTTAGTGCGCCCCAGCATACCTCGACTTCGCACAGCCGAGCGAATTTACGGCGTCCACCACTGAGGTGTCCGCTTATGTAGCTTCCGCTGGCGCATCACGTGAAAATAACAATGTGAATGCTGCTTAAGGCCGCGCTCACGCTAAGGAAGCAGCAGGCTAATGACAGAAAGATAGGTTAATATAACTTACGACCGGTTTAAGTGGATTCATTCAAGACAAATGTTATGTGTTGCATACATCTGTATATATAGATCTCCGGACTGTGACGTGTGCGTGCTCTTCCTACCTTTCTCTTTCTTTACTCTTCTTTCATTCTCCCACATCCATTTCCACTATGCAGGGTAGCATACTGATTATGCTAAACTGGTTAACATCCCTGACTTTCCTGTTTCTCCTGTTTTCCTTCCTTCCTTGAAAGCGAAACCACAATCTAAGGAGAGAATTCACACTCTAAGTAATTTTATATTCTGCTATAGCAAAGTGCTACAATGCCAATTTTTGTTTTCTTTTCTGGTTCTAGGCATTGAATCAAGCAGAAGAGGTAAAGTATTGGTCATAACTTCGTCATTTTCTAGCGCTCCTGATACCACGTGAAATCGTAAGCGGGGCAAACAGATATGTATGCGCAAATGGGTGATGTTACATAATCTGGCAACATTCATTGCTCCTAACACAAAGCAATGTCATTGGACGTCGAAATTCAGTGCCGCAGATTGACGGGTGCGAAATCACCGTAACAGCAAGTGTTCGTTCGATTCTATTCCTTCTAAGAGTTCGATTAGCTTCTTTTTCGGCTTTCGTGGAAAATTTTGGATGCGCTCTGCATGCCCACAATTTTCGTATTCTGCTGTTATCATTTTGATTCTCGGAGCGAGCCTCAACGCGCTTGCTGAGAAGCTGTATCGTCCGACTGGAAGCATTCTAACACGTTATTAAAAATGAAAAAAAAAACTCGATAGATCAACAAATTTCTGTAATGGCAAAATAATGAGAATGTTACGGGTGATGTGCAGGCAAATGTTGAGGTGCGTGGACTGGGAACTGAAGGCACACTTTTGCACGCTCAATGCTGGCTTGTTAAAAGGCGTTGTTTTCGAAGTTTTCCCGATTTTCACGAAGTTTTCCCGATTCCCCATGGAAGAACCGAAATTGGCACCGATTGTAAACTTAAAGAGTAATTAAAGTAAACTTAAACAGAAAGAAAAGTAACTTTCTTCATTACGAGCATCGAAAGTTTTAAGTGCGTCTGTGTGCTGATTATGTGCTTTAAAAACAACTACGGAATACTGAATTCCACCCCATTTTCTTTCGCTGTGCGGGGCGTGGTTTTTCATGCCGCAGTATCCGAGACGTGTTACTTACATATAACACTCAATAATGAGGCATGTTGCCATTTTCCATATTTGCATGACTTCTTTCAAACTTAGCTGATGAATTACCTGAGGAATTACCTAATTACTAAACGCTTTACATGTCTTCGTGCCCCTGCCCCTATGAAAGACCCTCGGGCACTCGATGAGAAATAATTCAAATGGTGTGGGTGAGGAATATTAAGTGTTTCCTTTGTGTGAATTAATTGCACATTTTTCGTGATATTAGTCATTGAAGCGCTCCAAAAGTCTTTAGTGCCGTCGTCAGGAGTATTTGCCAGAGCCCTAAGTGCAGTGCACACGTCACCGTGCTCGCATTGGTTACGAGATGAGCGCATTTTGTAGCTACATTATGTGGGAAAATCTGCCCGATTCTTGAAATTAGTTAGATGTTTTGCGAGCAGTTTTGCAACCCTGGTTTTTTTTTTCTCTGTTTTCTCGCGCTCTTTGCAGTTAATATTCCCGGTGTCCTCGGAGAAGCCCTTGTTTAAAGTTAGCGTATGTTCGAAACACACTATAGGTAATGCGTGAAGAAAGTTGTGCGCCTTTAGAATACTTGTAGCCTTTGGAATGAAATTCACTCGAGCGCTCCAGTATTTAATAAGATATTCAATTGCGAGGAGTGCTTAATTTATTTCTCTGGCCCTTGAATTACTAAACATGCCACGAAGATCAATAATAAAATAATTGGGGCTTGCGCATGTCTAATCTGTGTGTAAACGGTAAATGTATGCGCGTAATATATATAGCCTTTCGAAAATAATGTGCTAGATATGAACTTCAATTTGACTCTTGACATCAGGAAATTTAGCTGTAACATAGATTTATAACAATAAGCAAATAATATTTGTTGGGGCTTAACGTCCCGAAACCGCGATATGATTATGAGGGACGCAACAACAAGCTAATTTATACTTTTGTGAACAGGCATCATTTTTGTCATTTGCTAAACCCGCCAATATTTCATATCAAGGAAGTGGCGCTGAAGAAAATTAAATGTATTGAATATTGCTGAAATGTCTTTTCACACATAGAAACGAATGTTTTTGGTGGCGACCAATCTTATTCGCATATACGCTCATGCCAATTTTGTTTTGTTTCGTTTTTGTTGCATATTTCTTATTCCTCAGCAATGCATTATGAAAACGATTGGATAGTGCTCCGAGAACCTTGGACCGGCTGTCTTTTGAGGACGTGAAAAATGCGTCAGTTTCATAAATAAAGTGCTTTCCGCATATCTATTGCCATTCTTTCAACCTACGGTTTGTCGCAAATCAAATATACAGGGTGTTTCAAGAAATGTGTCCACTATTTTTTTAAAAATCAGCAAAAGGCGGTATTTGCTCGCTGCCTTCACAATTGCTTTTTCTGTAGCGGCATGCATCGTAAAATCGTTGAATACTCGATTTGGGACAGTAATTAAGAAAGTTAAACTAATTAACTTTTTTAATTAGCGGAGTTAGGTGGTTAAGTCCAATGATGCCAAGGTAAGTATAGGGGATGTTTTTAGAAGTAATTGTAGTGTAAATGTGAAGAAAGAAAAGTGGACGAAAAGATAACTTGCCACCGGAAGGGACCGAATCTGCGACCTTCGAATAACGCGTCCGATGCAATACCACTGAGCTACGGTGGCGGTCATCCCTCCGTCCACTTTATAGGGTATATATGTGCATTTAAAACGTGGGAGCGTCAGTCAGCGCCGCCTGTTGCCATTCGAGCGAGTGTGGAACACTCTTTTTGCCTGTTTGGCGTCACGTAGCACTTGATCTTATTACGAGCTGGCAGCTGACTAATAATCCCTCGCATACTACCTAAAGGCACCAAGTCTGCCAGAACGAAACCCTCGCTATGAAAGAAGGAAAGAGGTGTAAGTTTAAGGGCTCGTTTGTTTTGTTAATTACAATATTAATGAGAAACTAACAGACAATGATGCCAAGAAAAATATAGGGGATGTTATTAGATGTAACTGTAATGTAAGTGGGACGAAAGGAAAGTGGACGAAAAGATAACTCGCCCCCCGGCAGGGACCGAACCTGCGACCTTCGAATAACACGTCCGATGCTCTACCACTGAGCTACGGTGGCGGTCATCCCTCCGTCCCCTTTATAGGGTATATATGTGCATTTATACGTGGGAGCGTCACTCAGCGCCGCCTGTTGCCATTGCGGCAGGTGTGGAACACTCGGCAACAGGCGGCGCTGACTGACGCTCCCACATTTAAATCAGTAAGCCTTTCTCAGTAAGCATTTCTGAGGACCTGATTGTCCTGCACGTTTGCCTGTGCTGCACATTCTTCACTATACAACACTTCGGAATGCATTTAGCCGAGAGGATATAATAAAGATGTGCATCAATATATTGTACACTCGCACAGAAGCCAAGTTCGGTGGAAGAGCCGAATATTCTGTCGTCTGGTATTTTTCTACGTGGCAGCATGCTGCCACGAAGAAAAATTTCTTACTGAAAGAAAAAAGTCACAGTTTCGCCACAAGGCGAAGCAATGAATGCGATAGCAACAAATTGGAATATCAAGCGACGAATGGCAAGCAGGTCGAAACGTGCAGCGCGCTGCTCACGCGCACATGATGCACGAAAACAACACGCACAGGACGAGAGCGAACGAACAACGTTCACAGCTCGACACTTAACGCGCTGCTCAAACAAAAACTACGCACGAAACGTATTTACACGTACAGACGCGCGCGAACTAACAAGTGTCACAGTTGTTACTTCGCTGTGTTTGAAAAGCGTGCTCCTTTCGCAAACGGGGGGGACTGCAGCGAGCGAAGTGACCTTCGTGCGCTCGCTAACTGCAGCGCAATCGTTCCAGCGAAAGTCCAAGACGTACTATTCTCCCCCCACCGCGAAATAAGCGCGCGTGCGCACGAGCGTCCCCCCACGGGGCAAAGTGCGCGCGAGAGATGAGCGCCTGAGAGCGCGCGTCGCGACGAACGGAGCGCAGAGCTAAAGCCCCGCCGAGCGCGCCCTTTGCCCCATCTCGCTCGTAATGCTGAAACCACGCTGAAAACACGCTGTATATAAATAGCTCGCCGTTTGAACGTTGAAGGACGTGCGCTTTCGTGGCTCAGCGGTTAGTGCCGCGCGCTCCAGAGCGAGAGGTCCCTCGTTCGATGCCGCGCGTCGGAAATATTTTTCTGAATTATATTTCTTTGTGGCTTTTATAAATATATAGATACATATACATATACGGGACGTGACGGCAGCGGCGACGCCGACGGCGAGAACCAGCCGAGAGTGTCCATATAATTGCCATCGCAATAAAAGTGTGCGTGTGTGTGTGTGTGTGTGTGTGTGAACGCGTTTCGCTTTTAGGAAAACGTGAAACGGTCCAATAAAAATGCCAGAACCTGTGGCTTGAGTATATATAAGTACAGGTAGGAACAGTCACACTGAAATATCCTCGAACGTGGCCTATCAGACCTTGGAATTGTGTCTGGCTTAAATTCAAACAAACCTCTGTCTGGCGAAAAATACCTTAGTTATCGACTCCGGCGAGATTTGTACCGGCGGGTACAAATATGACCACCGCACCAGCGTTATTCCCGTCGCCGAGCCAACTTAAGGTATGAGGCCAAGTGGAAAAAGCGACTTTTTTTCCAAAATGTGATTTTTTGGTTTTTGGGCACGTTAAACGCGCAACTTATTCCCCTTCATATTGCTGCAAAAGGTTTCTGTGTACGCAGAGTTTTTCAAAAGATACAAGCAAAAATGTGAGACCACCCATCACCTACGAAACCGAAACTGAAAGTGCCAGTTTTGTGTGAATCATAATATTACCTTCATATGTTGTATTTTATTGGTTATTTAGCAATCATATCAACTGTGAACATCTAATAATGCTCTAAAAGCGTTGTCAACACATCATTTTTGTTCATAAAAGTCATAAACTTCTCACCAGGTGCACGCGTAACGTGGTACATGCGTTGATCACACTGAAGGACACTGTAAACCATCAAATTTGCTTTGTTTGACGCTGTGTGTCATTTAAATAGTGGAAACAAAAGCACATGATACTTTTTAAGCAAATGCGGATCGATCCAGGCCTCTTCACTACAAAAGCTTCCCTCACAAATGATCCGTACCGCAGCGCAAAAGCGTCCCGTCATGGCACTGATGCTGCAATACAAGCTAGAAAAAAAAATTAAGAGTTGCCGCTCGAGCAAAGGCACACAATAGTAAGGTCCACGATGGAACTGGCAACAAATATTGAGATTCTTAGCGCTCTTGATCACGTTATGTAAGCGCTGCACCCGTTTTAAATCTTTTTTGTTGATTTTCTCAGAACTCATATTTCTGGTATTTTTTTGTACGCGAACAGTCATAACTCTTTTTCTAATCAACATTTTTCAGTAAAACTTGGCACACTTCCTTATCACCTTAGTAGGCGTGCAATGAACCTCAATGAGCAAAATCGTGCCACAAAGTTTAATATGGCTGCCTGTTATACGAAGGTGGCCCTAGTGCAAATGCATACTTTTTTGGTTATTTTATCACTATGTTTTTAATAGTAATCAGATCTAATTTGTTTTGGTTCATTGCACAGGCCGAAGCCTTTTTGATGTCCCTGCAAAAAATAAAACTTTTTTATTGAGCGGAATTTGAGTTAGGAGTGTTTGCGTGAGGCCCACTTTTAATGACATTTTTAATTATGAAAAATTAACAAAAATTAATGACTTGCTTTAAAATGCTCATGTGCGCCTAAAAAGATGTGTTTTATATCGTAGGCTAATAATTTCTAGTGATTATCGCTTTTTTAAAAAAAAATTTTCGACACTTGGCCTCATACCTTAAAACGCTCGCGGCCAAGGTTCTCGCCCAAAACCTTACAAAGTGCCAAAGTCTTGACAAACACCTCGACGCGTTTTTCCGCATGCAGACATTATTCACTGCAAAGTACCAACCCAAACGGAAGCCCCCAGGAATGAAATTGTGACGGTAGCCCTGCTTAGTTTCTTGAATCATGTCAACGCGAAGCGAAGAAAAAATAAAAGGTGAGTAAGTGCTAGGGGGGGAGGGGGGGGCGAAATATTTCGGGGGAGGGGGGGCGTTGAAACCCCCGAACCCCCCCCTCTGGCTACGCCCCTGTAGTGAACGTTGCATTAGCGTGAAACATTAAATAGCAGGCGCTAAATAGGCAGACACACCCAGACACATGCCGTTCTGTGTGTCGGAGTGTTTCTGTCTCACCTGTGTCTTTTTGGTGCCCTAAAACCATGTTTTCCAAATCGCACCAACATGCCCAGGAAGTTTTTCTCGGTGACAACGGATCTTAACGCAAACGAAGACTACTGACGTAAAACCACCAAGTGTTTGTTTTTTGCATCGGACAGGAGGGTTTTCGGTAGCAAAAACCCTTTTTTTTTTCAGGGTTAACTCCGTGTTCTACATCTTAATGTACGCGGATCTGTATTAAATTTTTCTTTTGCGTACTGCAGGCACTTTTAAAGTATCTATCTATCTATCTAGCCGCCTACGTCTGGGTGCTCTCGTGATCACCCCCTTTACTTGGGGTAAACCAAAATCAATATGGGAGGGTGAGATGGTTCGACGAATATGACTCGCTGGTCATGACATGAATAATCTGACAATCCCGTCGCGTACGTCGTCAAACCCTTTCCGCCAGACACGTGTGGCCCATACCCGTATTCCACGGGTGGGTATGTGCCACAGGTATGCGGGTATGTGCCACAGCTGATTGACAGTTTATATCTGCCCAGGAACGGCGAGAACAGACATTGGTAATTTTAACGCGAGAGCGTTAAGAAAAAGCTGACATCGGCAACGTTGACCCGACAAATGCAAAGAATAAACGTCAGGGTCCCAGCAGGAATCGAACCCAAGCATTCTGCGTGGCAATCAAGTATTCTAGCACAAAGCCGCGCCAGGTCACGGAACTGCTTTTCAAATATATAGACCCTATGTTCGTGAAACGTCAGTTGTGGTTGCAGTGCTGGCTATCCAATCTTATAAACATTACATATGTACTCCTGTGATACAGCCGTCACGTCAGGTTAACGTCAGTTGTAGTTAAGTGCCATCCACTGAAGTTGATTTACGTAGCAGTGTCCAGGGCTACCATCCTCGCGAGCACAAGCGTTACATATCAGCTTACCGCTTCTGGTGTTGCTAGCAGTGGCGTAGCCAAGGGGGGGGGGGTTGGGGGGGGTTCAAACCCCTCCCGAAGTTTTTTCAGTTTTGCTTGCGTATATATGGCACGCACACATACAAACGCACGCACGAACATACATAAAGTATGGTTGAACCCCCCCCCCCCCCCCCCCCGAAAAAAATTTCTGGCTACGCTACTGGTTGCTAATACCCATGTTGCTGTTGGCATCGTTACGCAACTGTGCACAACTGGTTAAATAAAAGATATGCAACTGTTCAACATATGTCTGTGCGTACAACATTTCTAAATATCTTTAGCGTCATTTGGTAAGGTTTCGCTCAATAAAAAATTACAACACAGTCAACTTCCCAGCGCATGTTTCGCATAACATCGATTCCCAAGGTACGTGGGATCTGCCGAATTTTTTCAATTCAGTCAATATACTTCTGACAGAAAACGGTTCTACGACGTATTAAAAACATAATGTGAGCCTCACCTAAGTGGTTTTTTAGAACATTCTGCAAGTAAAAAAAATAAAATTAAAACAAAGAAAATCGCTCGTGGTCTTCCACCAGCTGCCTTCGCCAAACATCCTGCCTCATTACTGCGCAGGCAAATACGTTCTCCAATAAAGATGCACGCCATGCGGGTGCAAGAAACGTAACGAGGTCGTTTCCGGCGTGCCTCCAAACTCGCACTTGCCATTCACGCTTCAATTCACCCGCTTGTATGGATGGCCCACGTGCGAAATGACGGCACTCGTTGAGCAGAAAGTGCGCTTTGTTGTCGCATAAGGATTTCGCGTGCTCTGAGGCCGCGAAACCCCCATCACCTCACACGCAACTTCACTGTTTCGACAGTCTACGTGTGCAAGCTCGTTCTCCATTAGTTCGGTGCAGTACAACTACAGCTAATTCATCAAGCGACTCCATCCAGCACATGTGTAACAAACACTGTTTTGCTATCACAACAGTAGGCGTACGGAGGGTTCTCTAACCGTTCTTATTAATAACAAAACCTCTAGTCCGCTCCCAGTAACATCAGGTGTGCCCCACAAGGATCCGTCCTTGGGCCCCTTTTGTTCTTAATTTATATTAATGATTTGCCTTCAACAGTATCAGCTAACATCGGAATGCTCACCGAAGACTGCGTGATTTATAGAACCATACTTAACCCTCTCGACCAACATGCTTTACAGAATGACCTTAACCTCGTAATAGACTGGTGCCACCAATGGCTAATGGCTCTAAATCCTAGGAAATGCAAATCTGTAACCTTCTCTCGACGTTCTAATCCCCTTTCTTTTCCGTACTCAATTTCTGGTGTTGGCTTCGAGGCCGTTAACTCGTTTAAATATTGGGGGGGTGACCTTATGCAATGACCTGTCATGGGGCACTCATATTACTAACATCGTAGCATCTGCCAATAAAACACTAGGATTCCTGAAACGCAACCTTCATTATGTCCCCATGCACGTAAACCTACTAGCCTATAAATCGCTCATTAGACCAACACTAGAGTACGCATCCGCTAATCTGGAGCCCTCACCAGTCCTACCTCGCCTCTGCCCTGGAAGCCGTCCAAAACCGTGCTGCTATATTCATCCATTCCACCTATCATTACCGAGCTAGCGTATCATCATTGAAAGCAGAATCCGGGTTATCTAATATCTGTCTTCGCCGTCGCATTGCCACGCTGTCTTTATTCCACAAATTCTTTTACAGTGATCTCGGCCATCCACCTTACATCGTTCACCTTACCCGCATACCTCATCGCGGCGGGCATGAACTTCAAATGTCACGCCCACGTGCTCGCACCATCACATTTTCCTCTTCATTTTTTCCCCGAGCAGCATCAGATTGGAATGGCCTTTCCCACAACATTACAGCCATTACTATTCCATCAACCTGCTAGAACAATGTAACCAATTTTCTTTCCGAATGAATTTCACCTGGCTATACTGTAAACACACCCCTTATGTAATACCCCCTTGAGGGGTCTTTAAGGAAATAAGATGATGTGATGTGATGTAATGTGATGTGATGTGATGTGATGCGATGTTATGTGATGTGATGTGATGTGATGTGATGTGATGTGATGTGATGAGGGTTCCCCTTCAGGAGGGGTGGGGGGCGAAGGTTCGTCGGAGCTCCCCCCCCCCCCTATTAAGTCAAAGTATGAGGCAGATTTTGTGCCCACCCCTCTTAACTGGCTGGAGGGGGGGGGGGGGGGCTCCTGCTCCCCCGTGCGCACGCCCATGATCACAGCGCTGTCTTTAATATTGAGTTCTGCTCTTCTGTACGTCGAAACGACGACATGATTTAGGGGTACGTCGGGGTGGGCGCCACTGGGTTATTTTTTTACTACGGGGTTGAGTTAACGGGCATATCTGCGTAGTATCGAAAGTTATAGCGCACCCAAGACGATACATAGCGACAGACACATTGCACACATATACAGCGGTGTGTATGTGTGCGATGTGTCATCGCTTTGTCCCGTTTTGGATGCGCTATGTCTTTAGATGCTATGGATCACCAACAAGCCCGCAATGTAACCTTAGTCTCCTAAGTGCGCGGGTGTCTATGCATTGCCCCCCCCCCCCCCCCCCCCACCATCCTCATCTTCCCTACCTCTCCATAAGTGTATCCTCTGTGTCCGGCCATCCACAATCTCAGCATCGTGATGCCTGCGTCGCTAAGCTCGGCAGATAGGCTCACTTCCTACATGCGACAACTTTCATATCTCGCCCACGCACATCATACTGCGCGGTATTTCGCTGCTCGATACGACGGCTCCAAATCGCGAAGCCACAGAAGTGAGCGGCTGACATAAGCTAAAGTGTTCGTCGCAAGGTCTCGTGACTACCCCGACGAACACGCAATGTAAGCTTGCCGTGAGGAGGAAATTGAAAAGGCAGCTAAGCAATCTCGCATTTCGTCATGTTCCGCAAGAGTAAATGGCATAAAAACAGTGCGGCGTCACCAGCAGGAGCACGGACGCCTTTCCATCGGCCAGTGAAGACTGTTATCCGTGTGCGTCCGTCGTATCCGCATATGCGTGAGGAGAAAAGGAAATGCAAGCTTCACCAGTGTTCCTTGCTGTCTGTGGCCTGGCCCTCGTCTGGTGTGTGGCTGAATCTGGTGCCCAACAGGGTGACGGTCAGTGCTGGCAATAACTCTTAATGTTGATATTGTAGCTTAGAATTCAGTATATAGCCGATCAGGAGGTGTTCCGAGATGATATTATGAAAATGGAGTGTTGTCTTCTGTTGTATATGCGCATATCCGGTAGTGTCATTCGTTGTGTCATACTTGATGTGCCGGTTATATCTATCTATCTATCTATCTATCTATCTATCTATCTATCTATCTATCTATCTATCTATCTATCTATCTATCTATCTATCTATCTATCTATCTATCTATCTATCTATCTGCACTGTTAACTACATCTCTATTTCACTAAATTTGGCCACACAGTTGCTGTTAACGGTGCCGGAAGTATGCATTCGTCGTCAGAACTAGGTCTGATAGTGTGTCATTTCCGGAAAACTGTAGGCAAAATAAATCGAAGAAATATATAGATATCTAGTAATTGCGGAGAAGAACACTCGGTAGAATGTTGATAGCTGTCAACTAAGCATTCTAGAGCATCAAGATGGCAACGCGGGCTTGTCGGTTGATCGAAAGAAAGGACTGGTGGGAACGGAAAGAAAGGGCATTTCATAGTGTGCATTCACGCTAAACTATTTCGGTGAGGACGCTGGCGGTCTGCAGATTTATGTTGGCGGTCTGCAAATTTATGCTGCGAAAGAAAATCGGAACGTTTATGGTATTTTGTGATTCTTTCAGTGCTATTCTAGGTTCTCTTCGACGATAAACTGCCGAGGATGATCATTCAGGGGCTTTAAATTGACCTCTGTAGCTCCCCACTGCAATGATAGAACGCTTCGTTTTCTGGGATTGTTGCACACGTACACTGTTTGTTCAGGGTTCATCCCACCCCACTATGTGCTGCGACAAGGCTTACTTGTCGGTTTACTGAGCAAATTTACGAAAACGAGTAAAGTGCATTTACGACATGTGAAAAGAACATGCGCTTATCTCTCGTTGACGTCTGATCGAGCTCTAGTGATACGCGAGGAGTATGCGTTTTCCCACACCTGTCTCCTATAGTACCCGAAGAAAAAAAAACAAGAAAGAAAAGGTCAGCTTTTGAGATAGCTTCCAATGTACCCAACTCTCATTCGTAACAATGCCAGATATTTGGAGAGCCACGATGTACGGGCTCGTGTTAGTGCAGTATAGTAGTCATTGTAATATAATGCGCTATTCGTTGTAAGGCAAGATGCTATTTGTAGGCTACAAATTCCAGTAAGAAATGAGCACCAGTCATTTTTCTCGGAAGGGGGGAGGAGAGACGCTCTTTTTTGCCAGAAAAAAATCAACAAATTGAAGAAAGATATTCGGAAGAACTTGTTCCTGGTTTAGTTGGTGTCTATGCTCGGTCTACCATACACTGCTACAAAGTTAACTCTCTATGCCAACGCTCTGGAGCCACAGCAAATGACCATTTATGCACTCGTGGATCGGCTATTTCGCTAGCCAGTTATTACTTCCGAGCTGCTTCCAATTCTCCCAATCGCCTGAATCGTTCACCGTCAAACGTTAAGCCTAACCTGGCTATCCTGGTTAGGCTTAATGCTGCATTGCCCAGCCAGATTTCCCCATAAACGAACATTGAAAAAAAACTTGTCAACCCTTGCTTCTTTTCTTGGACAGCATATTTCAATAAAAAAAAGCAAACTAAAAGTTCTTCGCACACTAACTTAGTTGTTGTGCCTGATGATCATTTAATTGCTAACTGGTTCACTGGTCTATAATCAACTGAAAACTTGCTTCGGCATATCAAGGACTCTACTAAGGGCTTTGAGTTATGTTTTCCGTGCTTAAAGCAGCCCTGACACAAAATTTCGAAGGCGAGATATTGAGCGAGATAGAGTTATGTGGAGACATACACAACATCTACGAAATATCAAGCGCAAATATAGCCTAGAACATATTTAAAATCAATATTAATGTCCATGCCGCGCGACTGAGTGAGATGCGGAGCCACTCGCGACGCCGACATCAACGCGGCGGCAATGTAAACAAAGCTACGTCACGAGTTTGTGTTGACTGGTTGCTGGCACGCGCCTTGCGCTTGCGCTACATGCGATTTATTCATCCGTGCCTTCGGCTTTGCGTGTGCTGGCTGTGCTGGCTGTCAGTGCGACGCCCGCTCGCGCACGCTCTCGCGCGCGGCGCCCACGTCACAGTTTTGCGTGGTCACGTGGCCAGCTGTGTTTACCTTGCCGCCGGAACTGCTCCTGCCTAGCTCGGCGCTCTTTGAAACCGAAACTGCGAGTGGGCGCTCTAAAAACGTCTCTAAATAAATAACCGTCGCGCACTCGCGCAAACGAGGTTTCCAGCCGCGATAAGTGGGTCATAAGCTACGTATTGCAACAAAGAACAAAAAGTGCAACGTTTTTGTGTCGAGGCTCCTTTAGCAGAAACTCACGGTATCAACGTAACGTATAGCCTGTACAACACGTTAAGCATTACAGAGTCAACCAGAATAACCTTTCTAGGCCTAACGCTACGGCAAGGTCATAAAGCCGGGAGTAAGTCTCACGAGTCGACTTCGTACGCAATAAAGCGTCTCACCGAACTTTATTTTATCGTGTCATTTTCATGCTGTTTGTTCACCTCTTTTTAAACAGATCTGAAAAAAGTTCAGGCCATCATGAAGTGTATGCAAGGAAATGATGTTGGCGTGAAAATGGAGCGAATAAAGAAGGTAAGCTGATTCGCCGCTATGGTCCACGTAAAGTATAAATACGTGTACACTGTTTTAGTATGTAACAACGCGCATGTGTCAGTCACGACTGCTTTAATATCAATAGCATTAAAGTCATTTTAGCCACGAGACTGGTTCAAAAAAGTGCCATTTCTTTGCCACTGCGTAACTATTACACAGTAAACCTGCAATTCCTGTTCACAGAGCAAGGCATACCTGTATGTTCATGGACTTTGTTTTATTCACCATTTCGGCGCTTACTCACTAACAAATAACTTTCATGTTGAACACATCCTGTTGTTGTAGCAATAGGGAGCTTTAGTGCCGGGGTTCCCTAGCCGATGGGTTCCAACCTTCCTGTTTTTTTGTTTTTTTTTTGTATTCTCAACAATATCTGGGGTTTAATGTGCCAAAAACTACGGTACGATTATGAGGCATGCTGAAGCGGAAGGCTCAGGAAGTTTCGACCATCCGGGGTTAACGTGCGCTGGCATCGCACTCTTTCGTACTCTCCTCTCTTTCGTCTGTTCACCAGTCACCCACAAGAGGGAGTACAAGGGAATGCAAGAGCTTAAACGCGCAAGCTGTTTGGGGACCCCGGCACTAAAACTCTCGAATATCGTCAGGATGTGGGTGTCTTGCGAAAGATCGGAATGCACAAAGCATATAAGGAGGCGGCCATGAGCATCTTAATGGGTCTTTCTTGTGTGCGTGTGTCCATGTTATGATAACAAGGCATAACAGTCGTTCCTTGCGACGTCTCTTCTTTTTTCCAATGCGACAGGCAGGAATGTCTTGCAAGGACCTTATCAATGACATCAATAAGCTCGTACGTACACCAACACATTGCTTCGTTTTATTTGTTTTTTTATGTTTATGGTAATCACGTGGGAATGCGACATATACATGTGCGCTCTACCGGCTGTTTCAACGAATGTACCAGGAAATACTAAAAAAAAGGGAAATGAGATAATTGCTCGTTACATTCGGCATTACTTTCTCGGCGGCGTCCTTCATCTTAAGATCGCAAGAAGCATTTCTTGCGGCAATAATTACAGAAACCGAGATAATTAACTTATTAAACAAGGAAGACAGGCGGCCATGTCAAAAGTGAGAATTGAAATCCTTTCCGGAAGGAGCCCACTCCCGCTTTCAGATTAACAAAAAGCAGCGAGCGGTTATATTTGCCGATCGTGGACACTGATATACAGGGTGTCATTTTTTTTTTTCAGGCAATACAGTTTTTTCATCAAAATGTGGACAGTCAGGCACCTGCTTTTTTCGCACGCGAACTCTACGCCGAGGCGGAATTACTTTGCCACGCCTAAAGTTACCTTTGAAATGAGCAACTACCAAAAACTCGCTAATAATCTTTTTAATGATTCACTCGAAGGCAGTTCTTTATATGGAAAGATTGTCGGACACGACAATTTGTGGCATACCTATTTTTTTTATAAATCCCGAAAAATGCAATGTAACTTGAAATATTAATCGTCGAGATAGATAGATAGATAGATAGATAGATAGATAGATAGATAGATAGATAGATAGATAGATAGATAGATAGATAGATAGATAGATAGATAGATAGATAGATAGATAGATAGATAGATAGATAGATAGATAGATAGATAGATAGATAGATAGATAGATAGATAGATAGATAGATAGATAGATAGATAGATAGATAGATAGATAGATAGATAGATAGATAGATAGATAGATAGATAGATAGATAGATAGATAGATAGATAGATAGATAGATAGATAGATAGATAGATAGATTTGCCCTCAGATGTGTGTCTTCCAGCCTGCTCCTTTAACTTGTTTTATATGTACGCTTTTTTTTCCTGCATCCAATAGGTTGCGTGCGTGAAGAAGGCAATGGTAGGTTTATCCCAGCCCTCTTTTTATCCCTCTCGCTCTTTACGTTAAGAATGCATCACTTCATATTCAAGTTATTACGCAATTAATTCTTATTGGACCTTCACGAAGACCCAACAGCATGATCGGTTTTTATTTAACTGCTTCACTCCCCAAAATACTTTAGGTCCTCTTCACCAAATTTGCGCATTGCTAACAAGCAAGCATGGTCTCTTGGAAACAAGCGTGTCTTCAAGTTGTGAAATGCCGGCGAGGCCGAAAGACGCAAAATATCTTGACAACAAAACGCTGTGCACTTTTCTTCTTGTGGGAGCCACGTTGCAATGGAAAATCACACTTCTTTTTCATTGTGAAGCCACGCGCTCGCGCGCACCTACAAGCTGTTGTGAACATCACGAGCCGTAGCGGCTAACTTCGGTTATTGGTCCATAGCGGAAAGTGCATAGCCAGTGCAAGACCGCCAATAAGCACTATAGGAAAACAAAAAAAAGTCATGCTGTCTTGCAAAAAGTCATGCAAAAGTAAAGGGGCCCTTGCAGCACTTTTCCAAGCAGCCATGGAATGGATTCACTCAAGGAGCTTATTGCCTCACGAATTCACCACCGCTAAAATTTTAAGAATCCTTTCCAGTATGAGCGGAGTCGCAAAGATTTGTTGCACGCTGGAATTCCATTCTCTCTTCTCTCGTTCCAACGAAAGCGCTGGAAGCTAAGCAGGGAGGGATGGCACGGGGAAGGAAAATACGTCGCGTGCGCCTCGTGACCTTGAGAACTTTTTCTCTTCTTTTTTTTTTTTTCCTTCGAACGCGCGGCTTTTCAGTGCGATCGCGCGTGGACAAGTCGCGGCTTCCCGCGGCGGCCCCAGTAACGAACGAGCGCGCCAGGCTCAAGTCAGCCAATGGCTGACACTCGGGCCGTAACGCAGTGATTTTTCAGCCGTAGCGTCATTTGTCGAGAGAAGAGACAGCAATTTTTAGTTGAGTTTGAGAATTTATTGTGAATTCCAGGCCGCTTGCTGCGCTTAAGGGGAGATGCGATTCGGAAAAAAAAGTTGCGTTAATCTGTAGCCTAAGGCAGTGAAATTTTTGCTGTATATGGAGAATTTTCTGCTGATTTCAAATATGCAATTAGTTTTATAGTAAGCTTTACAGTTTTCGTTTTGTGCCATGACAATGTGTAAAATATAGTTCTTTTTGTAGACTCTTCTTTTGCCAGTAAATGTTTATTGTTCTGAGCCACTATTGGCTCATATTGCTCCACATTATCTGTAGAATGCAAATAACTATCAAGAAAGCGCGAATAAGACATTCTAATGGACAAGAAAAATTGTAATGTGAGAAGCCTTTCTATGCTCAGACCATACTAATTGCTTATTTTAGGTTCGTAATAATTACAGTTGGTGATATCAAGTTTTAAAGTAAATACTTGCACTCTGCACATGATAAGAAATATGTGGAAAAAATTTCATCCCGATCTGGCCATCAGAAGTACCAAAAACATGATGTAAAATCTCATAAAGTTGCCCAGAATTGTATCTTGAGAAAAACGCATTTTAAAGGTATAAGTGAAAGCTCATCTATGCGGAAAAGATTTGTCATTTAAGATGATTTATTTCATCATGAGAGCTTGGCAATGATGGTTATTTTGAGCATGTGACTTTAGTGAACCCCTCATGTGAAATGCAATGGCAAGCAGCCAGGTGACAATTTCCAGGAGACTCTAGACAATCAGGACTTCTTAGATTTTTGGTAGCCACCTTGTGCTCTTTAAAAGCGATTTTGACCTACTTCGAGTTTAATTACAATCTTCAGTTTTTTTTGTCGTGAAAGTAGAGAAACTAAACTTGTGAAAGCAAATAAAAGCAAAAATATGTAATTTTTGAAAAAAAACTTGCATTTTTCGACTCGCATCTCCCCTTAATATTTGTCTCGCGTGTTCTCGGGAGCCTCGACTACCGATCGGCAGCGTTTTCTGAACATGCTCAAAAAGTGTTGCAGGGCCCCTTTAATGCATTTGCCTAAGACGACTCGAGGGCGAAAGCCATATTCCTCTTTTGTTTCTGAATCAAATGTATAGACGTCCCTTCTCCCGAAAGCTTTCTGCATGTAAGATTATTTTGTAGCGCCTCTGGGATCAACCAACTTTTGACCAAGCGACGATATCATGTGGCGACGTCGTCATGTGACAATATAATGGACGTCATGATGCCGTTATATGATGATGTCATCACATGAAGATTTTTTTCATCGTTCGGGTTGGCGTTGACGGTCACTTTTCGCATTTGACGGACATCTAAGGCTTCCGCCTTGAATATTACCGAATATTACGACGCTCCCTCGTGCGAATACAGAGCGCAGCAGGATTCGGGCGTCCACGCGCTGAGCCTTTGCTTCCGCAGCTCGTTTAGCAGCTGCGGCAGACGATCTTCTTCCGCGAGTAGCACCACAGAAGAGCTTCGCCGCGGAAAAGAACTGTCGTAAGTGTGATCTGCACGTCAAGCGCGTCCCCTTTTATATACACCGACTCGTCCGAGGTTCCAGAGTAATCGCTTGGCTTCCATAAACTACTGCAGAATTCGCGACGCGCATGCAAAAGGATTACGAATACCGTGGCGCCATCTCTCAGCGCCAGCGGCGATGAGCTTCCTTTTCGGCGGCGCGAGCTGAAGGACCCTCCTGACCCTCTCGCCATCCTCTAAGCGTTTGTAGTTTCATGCTGAAATCTTTTTTCCTCCTCACCATTTTGCTATCCTCTGCGAGTTTGTAGTTCCGTGCTGAAATCTGCTTCCCTCCTCACCCTTCCGCCTTTCCTCTACGCGTTTGTAGTTTCATGCTGAAATCTGCTTTCCTCCTCACCCTTTCGTCATCGTCAGCGCCTTTGTAGCTTCGTGCTGAAATCTGCATTCATCCTCACACTTTCGTCATCCTCTACGCGTTTGTAGTTTCAAGCTCAAATCTGCTTTCCTCCTCACCATTTCGCCTTCTTCTGCGCGTTTGTAGCTTCGTGCTGAAATCTGCTTTCCTCCTCACTCTTTCGCCATCCTCTACGCGTTTGTAGTTTCAAGCTCAAATCTGCTTTCCTCCTCACTCTTTTGTCATCAGCGCGTTCGTAGTTTCGTGCTGAAGTCTGCTTCCCTCCTCACCCTTTCTCCTTCCTCTACGCGTTTGTAGTTTCATGCTGAAATCTGCTTTCCTCCTCACCATTTCGCCATGCTCTGCTCGTTTGTAGTTTCATGCTGAAATCTGCTTTCCTCCACACCCTTTTGTCATCAGCGCGTTTGTAGTTTCTTGCTGAAATCTGCTTTCCTCCTCACCATTTCGCCATCCTCTACGCGTTTGTAGTTTCAAGCTCAAATCTGCTTTCCTCCTCACCATTTCGCCATCCTCTGCGCGTTTGTAGTTTCATGCTAAAATCTGCTTTCCTCCTCACTCTTTCGCCATCCACTACGCGTTTGTAGTTTCAAGCTCAAATCTGCTTTCCTCCTCACCCATTCGTCATCCTCAGCGCCTTTGTAGTTTCATGCTGAAATCTGCTTTCCTTCCCACCAACGACAAAACTTACAGCCTCTACCGGGACGCGTTCCTGAAGAGGCTAATTTATATTAATATTACCCAGGAAACGGGAATCAACAGAAGGTGCAGCAGTGCAGCAACAGTGCGTTAGCGCGCACCAACATATCTCACTTTCGAACAGCCGAGCGAATGGACCGCCTCCACTACAGGGGTGTCCGCTTATGTAGCTTCCGCTGGTGCATCACGTGAAAACAATGTGAACGCTGCATAAGGCTGCGTTCACGTTGAGAGAGCAGCAGGCTAATGATGGAAGAATAGGATATACAACTTACGACGGGTTTCAGCGAATTCATCCGAGACAAATGTTATGTATTGCATACATCAGTGTACAGCATAGGTCGGCTCTTTAACGGAGTACTCACTCAAACTCACTCACCACAATATTTTCAGCCTTCGCACTCACTCACGTTCACACTCACGTCCCCTCACACTCATGAGTACTCATTCAAGTTCACACTCACCTCCACTCACACTCATGAGTACTCACTCACGTTCACACTCACGTCCACTCACACTCATGAGTACTCACTCATACTCAACTCACCACGTTCAAATGAGTGTGAGTGAGTGTGAGTTGATTGCACTCATGAGTGAGTGTGCCGAGCTCCATAGGTCGGCACTTTAAGGGAGTACTCACTCAAACTCACTCACCACAATTTTTTCAGCCTTCGCACTCACTCACGTTCACACTCACGTCCACTCACACTCATGAGTACTCACTCACGTTCACACTCACGACCACTCACACTCATGAGTTCTCACTCACGTTCACACTCACGTGACTCACACGCATGAGTACTCACTCATACTCAACTCACCACGTTCAAATGAGTGTGAGTGAGTGTGAGTTGAGTGCACTCATGAGTGAGTGTGCCGAGCTATGGTGTACAGACCTCTGGACTGTGTCGTTGTGTGTGTGTGTGCTCTTCCTATTTTCCTCTTTCTTCACTTTTCTTTAATCTGCCGCATAGGGGGAAGGCCCCTATGCATGGTAGCATACCGGTTATGCCAAACTGGCTAAAATCTCTGATTTTCCCCTCCCTCCTGTTTATCTGCCTTCCTTGAACGCGAAACCACAATCTAGGGAGAAAATTGACACTCTATTTAATTTTATATTGCGCTATAGCAAAGTGCTCTAATGCCAATTTTTGTTTTCTTTTCCGGTTCTAGAACTTGAATCAAGAGGAACGGGTAAACTATATATTGATCAATACTTTATCATTTTCTAGCGCTCCTGATACCACGTGCAATCGGAAGCGCGGCACGCAGATATGTATATACGATTGGTCGGTGTTACATAATCAGGCAACATTTAGTGCTCCTAACACAAAGCAATGTCATTTGACGTACAAATTCGGCGCCGTAGATTGACGGATGCAAAATATCCGTGACAGCAAGTGTTCGTGCGATTCTATCACTTCTTAGAGTTCGATTAGCTTCTTTTCAGCTTTCTGGCTGGGTTAAATTTCGGTGAGCTCTGCACGCTCACGATTTTCGTATTCGGCTGTTATTTTGATTTCCAGAGCGAGCTCCAGAGAATTTGAGGAGTAGCTGTATCATTCGACTGGAAGCACTCAAATACATTATTAAAATCGATGAGTCGATAAATTTCTGTAATGACCAAATAGTGAGAATAGTGATCAGCAGTCAAATGTTGGGACGCGTGAGCTGGGAATCGAAGGCACATTTTTGAACGCTCACTGTTGATCTGTTAAAAGGCGTTGTATGATACGCTTACGAAGTTTTCCCGATTCTCCACGGAAGAACCCAAATTGGCGCCCATTGTAAACTTCAACGGGAAATAAGAGTAATTTTCTTGATTACGCGTATCGAAAGTTTCAAGTGCGTCTGTGTGATGATTGTGTGCTTTAAAAACAGCTACGGAATACTGATTTCCACCCCATTTCTTTCGCTGTACGGCGCGCGGTTTTTCGTGCCTCTGTATACGAGACATGTTGTTTACATATACCGCTCAGTTATGGGGCATCTTGTCGTTTTCCATATTTGCCTGACTTCTTTTAAACTTACCTCATAAATTACCAGAGGAATTACTTAATTACCAGACGTTTTACAAGTCTTCATGTCACTAACCCTACGAAACACCCTCGGGCACTCAATGAGAAATAATTCAAATGGTAAGGGTGACGAATATTATTAAGTGCTTTATTTTATTGCGATAGCAATTATATGGACACTCGCGGCTGGTTTTCGCCGTCGGCGTCGGCGTCATTTGCCGTATATGTATATGTATATATATAACCGGGCCCGCCCGTTGTTCGTGAGCGTGAAAAGACGCGAGGGGGGGGGGGGGGGGGGTCCCTCGAGCGACCTTCGATTTTACGAGCGGGGGGCGCGCGTTATCCCCTTCTCGGCGGCCGACAGCGGGCGGGGGGGGGGGGGGGGGCGACGTTCGATTTTACGAGCGCGGGCGCGGGCGCGCTTTATCTCCCCCTTCTCATCTCCCCTTCTCGGCGGCCGGGCCGGCGTACCCTTCTACGATGCTGCGCTTTCGACGCGAAGAGAATTCTCTTAAACAAGCGTGCCTGCGGGCGCGCGCTTTGCCCCTTCTCATCTCCCCTTCTCGGCGGCCGGGCCGGCGTACCCTTCTACGTGCTGCGCTTTCAACTCGAGAATTCTCTTAAACAAGCGTTTTCTAGAGTTGCGTGAGATCGGATCCAAAAAGAGTTAGCTGCCAGCCTCACTTCGTATAACATTACAATTTTTTGCTATCGCATTCATTGCTTCACCCTTGCGGCGAAACTGTGACTTTTTTGTAAGTTAATTACACATTGTTCGTGACATTAGTTATTCAAGCACTCCAACAGTATGTAGTGCCGTCATTTTGTCAGAGCTCTAAACGCAGTGTACAAGTCATCGTGTTCACATTGATTACGAGATGAGCGCATGTTGTAGCTGTATTCTGCGAAAAAATCTGTGAGATTCTTAAAATTATTCACAAGCTGTGCGAGCAATTATGAAACGCGGAATTTGTATACGTTTTAGTACGATGTATACAGTTAGTATTCCCGGTGTCATCGGTGAAGTATAAGCAAGTTCCTTGCTTAAAGTTCGCGCATGTCAGCGCATGCGTGAACGAAGTTGAAGGCGTTTAGAATACTTGTGGCCTTTATAATGAAATTTACTCGAATGCTCCAGCATTTACAAAAAGAGTCAATTGCGAGAAGTGCAGAACTTATTTCTCGGCCCTTGAATCACTAAAAATGCCACAAAGATCAATATTATTAAAAATCGGGCTTAATCTGTGTGTAAACGGTGAATGTATGCGCATAAAATACAACCTTTCGAACATAATGTCCTGAATATGTACTGAAATTCAACTCTTGACATCAGGATATTTAGCTCTAACATTCATTTACAACAATAAGCAAATAATATTTGCTGGCGTTTAACGTTTCGAAACCACGATATGATCATGTGGGACGCGACAACGAGCTAAAGTACACTTTTGTGACAGACGCCATTTTTGTCGTTGCTAAACCTGCCAGTATTTCTTATCAAGAAGTGGCGCTGAAGAAACTTGAATCTACTGAATATTCTTGAAATGTCTTTTTTTTTTTTGCACGCATAGGCGCGAATGTTTTTCGTTGGTGACCAATCTTAATCGCATGTCCACTCATGACAATTTCGTTTTTTTTTTCTTCTTTTTGCATCTTGTTGCTCCTCAGCAATGCCTTGGGAAAATGATGGGATAGTGCTCCGAAAACCTTGGACAGGCTGTCTTTTCAGGACGTGAAAATGTTTCAGCTTCATAAATAAAGGGCTTGCCGCACGGCTATCGCCATTCTTTCAACCTGTGGTT